>JAODVM010416499.1:0-26292 GCA_025400095.1 Phenganax marumi
GATGTTTGCGGTTGTTTTTGCTAACTGCCTGCTTGGGAAGGTTTCCATCAATGAATGACGGTTTCCATCCATGTTCAACCCCACAGAGTCGTACGTCGTAGTCAAGTCGTGTCGCAACAAGTCTTCCCGAACTTCTTCCAACACCCAAGTCATACTGTTTGGGGGGTGGGGAACAGCAGAAGCAGCCGGACCTTGTCACCCAGGTGTCGAAGACGTTTTGACATTTGGTTTGTGTTTGGTTTGTTTATTGATTGAGTTTTCTATTGTCAGCTACTGCTTCCCTTTCAGATCTTTGCCTGAATAACCTTTTGGGAGGTTTTGTTTGGTTCCTGGAACCCTGGCCTGAAAGCCGTGTTCAAAACCCTTATTTAAATTCATCGACATCATTGCTCCGAACAGTTTGTGAATGGGAGTGCACAAACCCTGGCGAAATTAACTAAAGAATTGTTCAGAGGGCCGGAGAAAAAGACATGCAACTGTTAATTCCTGAAAAGAAACTGAGCTACTCATACTCATACGACACTACTGCTACTGCTACTGCTGACTCTCCCTCACTTGTTTATTCGCTCACTGTTGGCCACCATCCACAGTCACAGCTACTGTGGTGACTCTCCATAGTTTTTCGGTGCCGCACAGCCTTGATCAGGGCATCGTGTGCATCAGCTTGAGCTCCTATTTTTATTCAGCATGATGAGTGCCGTAAAGTTTATGGCGAACTGCTAACTGCTAACGGCAAACTTTAAATCACAATTCAGATTTTAATATCCGTTGTCAAACCACTAGCTCTTCAATTAATTATATAGGTTCCCGTAACATTGAACAATGATACAGTCGATTTTAAAATGCGATTCGAACTTTGCCGTTTGCGGTTAGCGGTTGCCGAGAACGTCAATCTTTTAAGGTCTCTATTGTTAAGAATTTACGTCTAGCACTTTTATATTCTAAAGCATGTCGGGATTCCTGGACGCAATTCTTTTGGAACTCCTGAACCTTCATGCAGAACTTCAGCTGCTCTATTTTACAAACTTGTTTCAAACATGCGACAGTTTTCTGTTTTATCGTTTCCATTGATTTCATTATGGTCGTTTTCCTCATCGTCTTGTGGATGAACTAGCAGCTTCTTGTAAACGTTTAAGTGACCGTTCCACAAATCCTCTGAGGTGAACGCTGTTTCGCGACGAGCAGTTTGTGGAGTGCCTTGCGCTGACACAACTCTGCTAACGGACGGACTATGAAGATTCGTTTGCGCAGTGGACATTTCGTTTCTTCTACTGGATTCCTTGCTATGGCTGTTCATTTCCGCCTTCTTCCTCTTGTACAGTTTAGTCATTCCCTTTCGGAAAGCTGGATTAAACAGAGCGTATAAAAAGGGATTTATGGCAGCGTTGATATTTGACAGAAAGTAAGCCACTACGTTGTACATGAGGGGTGGTGGTGTATTTTTCAGCAAAATTTTGCCCCAAATATTGACAAATAGCGGAGTCCAGCAAATGACAAATACAAGAATGAAGACACCAAGACGCCACGCTGTTTTCGCTTCGGATATCCTCGTAAGACTGCTCTCTCCGACAAAACTCAATTGCTGTTTTCGAATTTTCGTGGCGTGCTTGTGTGCCACAAAGAAAATGCTCATATAGGATAGGAATATAGCAAAAACTGGAAGAATGTAAACAATGATAGATAAGAATATAATATACGGCAGGTTATCAGCATCGTCGCCTCTCAGTAAAGACAGACTCGCAACCAAGAATGCTGCTATCCACACAGATAAGATTGCGACTTTAATTCTGAACATGGTCACACTGTTTGCATAGCGATACGGAAATGTTATTTTCAGTGCTCTTTCGATGCTCAGGAGCGCGCAGGTGAAGATGGACGCAGAACAACAAAGGATGTCCACGCTTTTGTGGTAATAATGAAGCTCAACTCCTGGTGCAGAGTTTGCGACCCACAAAGGCATTGATACGAAGCCAACGACAAGGTCCGCACAAGCAAGACTTAACAAAAACATATTTGCCTGACTACGGATTGCCCTTTCCAGAATGAATACGGCGACAATGATGCCGTTGCAAATTATGCACGAACATATCAGGATCACTACAATTCCAAGAAAATACCACTGTGGTTCGCCCCCCTTCAAGGGATGTAAAGGCAACTCTGAAGAGTTATTCATTTCGTATCTCCTGCATATAACTGGTGGAACTTTTAGTTTATTGGCACTAATTTATCCTCTATTAAAGAACCAGATGTTCTCACTCCAAATCAGATGGCGTGCTTTTAGGCTCCAATATGACCTTTGAAACCTACAATAGCGACTAGAAAGAGAAAAATGAAATTTACTTATCCTCAAATGTAATTGTAGCATTAGTATGTATTGCTTAGTATATGTCATCGACTTTATTTGTTTGTTTGTTTATAAAAAATTCTACTTTATATCACTTTGCAAGTGTGGGTAAGACGTCCGTGATGGAAAAAGGCCTTCAAAAAAGTATGAATAACGACAAGATGTACTGCCGGCAGCTGAGCAATTTAGTTTGCTCTGCCTCTTGCTTGTCAAATTTTTTCACCTCCAAATGAAATTTTCTGAATTCAACATTAATTTACGTTGTATAGGCATGAATGAAACAAATGTTTCCATTACCAACATTCGTTTTAGTTTTTCTTTTATTTTAAATTGAACCCAGTAACTCTACACAAGCACAAAGTATTTTACCAGGCCTGCATATAGTTGAAATAAATTTTGCCGAATCATGAATTTTTGTTTGTGGTTATGTCACACAAGATACAGAGGCGCCAGAGCCACGGGGGCAGCCCCTTTGCCCAGGTACTACGGAGGCCGAACAAGGGCATGTGGTCGCCCTTTTCACGATTTGAACAAACAAATGTCTGTGCAGACTGGCAAACAAATGATCCGACGTCTTCTGAATTAAGCCCCGCCACGTATAAACATGCTACATGAAATGGGCACAATGAAATTAATAAAACCACGAGCGGAGAAAACGGTGTCCTTTCTAAAAGCTGCCCCGCCGCAGAACGTTGCTCCTGGCGCCCCTGACAAGATAATAATAATAATAATAGAGAGGTTAAGATTCCATGGTTTCTTGTAACAGGGGCAGCTAGCTTGATTCATTTTTCCTTTTGATTCTCCGCAATACTTGTAGATCCACCAAAACTTAACGTCTACATTCCTTTTTACGGAACTATATTCTGTAACAAATCCAAATAAAATATAGAAAAAGGCAAAAAGAAGTTTGCAAAATACTGCGGCGAAAGTAACGCTACCCGTACCAGTTACACGAGACTAGTGTATCTTAACCTCTAGTAGGTAGAATTCTAATTCAAAATTTACCAGTGCCCAGCTGGTGAAATACATATACCAAGACACACGCAGGAAATTTCAACAAAGCTTCGAGAAACGGGGTGCAGAAACTAAATTTGCTTAATTAAGCCTCCTTGTCACGATCTGGGAGCTGCGTGTAGGACTTGCGATCGTCTCGTACATGGCATGCTTGTTAACACAGTTTGGCAAGACTTCCAAAGAAAAATGTAGATCATCATAGATTAGTGTTTGACGTTGTAAATTTTCGATTATTCCATTCTCTTCACAAGTTATAGGTCTTAAAATGGGGAAGTCGTAGAAGGCCTGCCTATACTTATGGGTAGTTAATTTAGATTCAAGGCCTTTTTTAAGGATTTGTCAGTGGAGGAGCCGACTACGAAAAGAGACTTAATTAAGATACGAGCGGGGGGAGGGGAAAGTAGGGAAGAAAAGGTTTGTGGGGAGTCTGGGGGTCCTCCCCCAGAAAATTTTTTGAATTTGTGACCTTCTCAGCAATGATTTCTTGCTATTTCAGTATGATTTTTGCTCATTTTTTTAATGAAGGGACTTTTACTGGGGAGCAAATATTCTTTACTGGGGAAGGGGGGTCCCCCCCTACATAAGGGGTAGGGGGGACTTTGGCTCCTCCAGTCTATAATATTATGTTTAAAAAAGCCCTGTTTAGATTAATGTATGTTGTTGTTCTTTTAAAGTAAACGCTGTAATGTTGATATTCAGAGCAAATTAAATTTGATTACACATTGCTATATGAGACGAGGTGCGCACATTCCAAACAAATGGAGGGGTGTGTCCTACGTTCTGGGACCTACTTTTGTAGTGTTTGTATTGGGTAAAAAAAGCCAACTATTTTTGTCGTTACAATTTAATAGAATTTAATAGTTTGGCGCATGGCAAAAACACGAAGGCGAATAACTATGTAAAGAATACTATACAGGTGTCACGAGAGAAAGACCGCTAGAAATTAACATATGTTCTAATGCGACTTTACGGTGTACTGGCCACAAGCTCAAAATGCTATTAAAGAGTACATTATTGCAGTCAAAAGCTCAATTATGCCTCTAGTTTAGTCTGTAATGCTGTGCGAGCCTATTTGCCCTGATATCTAACACTAGAATCTTGACATCTCAAAGTAATTACACAGTTATGCCACTTAGCAGTAGATTTCAGTCAGTCAAATGAGTCTTTGAATGTTTCACCACTGACACCAAAGTTTATTTGATAGAAAATGGCAATCGGCTGAACTGTTACTTAGGGCTCGTTTCCCTATAGTCGTAAGCGTAGTAAGCGAAGAGTCACGATACCTCTTAATGGCCAAATTATTCCATCTTCTAAGCAGTAAAGCTCACAGAAAACATACATACTATCTATTAATATTTGCGTTACTAATAATTAGTTGGAAACTGTAGTTATTCGGCTGTTTAGAAGAATCGTGACCGTATCTTTACGACGACTACGACTTTATGAAAACCAGACTTTAGCGACGTGGAAGTTTGTTATTTTCTGCGTATGCGTTGTGTTATTTTTATGTCATTTCCATTCCACTACAAAAAATGTCCACCTATCTCTCATTTTTGACAAAAAATGATAATGTCTTTCAGACTTTATTTTTTACGTTTCATACGCGTTTCCGGCGCTTACTTACCTATTTCACAAAAAGCGGGGGTGTCACACACCCCCACACTGTCCCTAATGTTCGCCCCTGGAGAGGACTGTGCGGCCTATAGCCTAGTATTTGTTTGTTACTTTTTAGAACTTTTCGTAGTACGAACTGTTTTGCTAAGTGTACGAGATTTCTGGCGTGAAGTATTCCTCGGCAAAGTTAGCTCGTTGCAGACTGTTGGCGAGTTATGGGGACTAGCTTATGGGAACTACTTATGGGAACTAACAAATGACTCTGCCAGACTTGGAAAACTAATTAGTCCATGACGCAATTTAATTTGTTTCGTTTGTGTCATACACAATCAGGCATAGTTAAAGGCAACTTTCAATATCTATGAAGCAGATCGCCTTTCATTTTTGTTTTCGTTTTAAATCTGTCCCCAAATTCAGTCCTAAGTCGTCTTGATGCGTCGTTTTCTGATTGCGGGTACACTGCCTGGCCTCAGTGCGTCTAGTGATCTTTTTTCAGATTCTAGTTTTCGACTCTAGGAATTCTTGGAGAGTAGGTTAGTTACTAAATTATGAAAGTCCGTCCCGGCAGAATGGGCACCCCAACCAACCCCAGAAACTTTCGGAATTTGGGCCCTGAGCGGAGTATTTTATGCTTTATGCTATAATGCTGCATTGCTATGATGCTCAATGCTTCGAAATTAATACGGTATCGGACACCTAACCTGGATTTAATTTTGCTGGAAAAAAGACTTCAAAATGACGGTTGATGTTTCTAAGTTTTTTCGGTTGTGGAGTATATAGCCTAGAAATATTTTGTTTTGGAGATTGACCGTATCTGGCAGGCATGCTTACTTATTGATGTATTATTGAATTTCTTCATTTCTAAGTAGGTTATGTGCAAGTAGCGAGTTAATTCCATGCGGTTTGCGGGAATGAACAAAACATGAGGGCGGATGGTCCAAACTGCTCCAATATACATCATTATATTCTGCAAGATGATATGTTATCACTCATTCTAATAAGCACCGCCGGCAAAATTTTCGTCTAATCGAAATTTCTTGATGCCGAAATAAGCTTTATAATAAAGAAATAAGAAGAATTAATTGCTGAGAAACTCGTTATGCATAATACAAAGCAGATGCGATTAAATTACGACTTTACATATGTATGCGTTTTCTGGTTTTTTTCAAAGAATCACTCAACTCAAGAGCTCGTTGTATACGCAGAAAACTCGGATAAACATACAAAATATTCAACCGCATTTCAAATGTTCGTCATCAAATAGCGAAAGCACGGCATGGAATCATTTCTAGTGTATTATATTTATCTATCTGAAATACGGCGGTGATTCTACGATAATAAGTTGCTGTAAAATCGTCGTTATACGCAAAACCCATTTCTGAAGTATACATGCCAAGCAATAAAGATAACGTAATACACATTGCACAATATATGTTTGTTTGTAATTCAAATGTGATAGATAGAGCCTATAAAGTATAAACTATAATATACTTTTATTTGAATACGACAATGCGAAGGTCTTCATGCACATATGCTATATAATGGAGTACTCATTAGTCCACTTCGCCACACAAAAACTTGGGAACGGCAATGTCAGTGAACACTCACGGGAGCATCGCATGCATGTGGATAAAATGTTATGTATGTTTATCTCTCTCCGAGAAAAAAATAAAGTGGTTTAAAGACAGACGCATACTACTGGCTGCCTGACCGTTTAATCACATCTATCGCATTACCTAAAATACGATTAAATCACCTGCATGTAAAAACTAATAACATTTTTTAGTGCTCGTAACGGTGATACAACTAAAAGCGAATCAGTAAACATTCAGTTCTATTTCTTGCAGTTACAAGTATACGAACTATGACACTAAATGTTCTAAATGATTACTGCATCACTCAACAGGAACATTGATCATTTCTGGGTAAATACGAAACGCTCTAAAACTTAACGCATGACAGAAACAGTAATAAAATTGTCAACTATATTAAAGTACCTTAAAAATATAGTCTTCGTTTTATCAAATTGATCTCCTGGCAGGTCTTGCTGTGCTGCTTTGCAATCGTAATGCGCAAACACATTTGAATGATTGTTTTGAGACTAAATCATGCAGACGTGTTCGCCTGATTTCCATAACCCGTTCGACAAGCGGTTTGCACCTGTCCTTTCTATTTAGAACAAGGACAGTAATTGCAATTCTCAGCACGATGACTTTGTCATATAAAACCACATAATGACAAGACGATGTTCACTTATATTTTGCGATATGCTTGAATAGGTAATAGAGAAGTGCGCCAAAATGATTCTATAATTATGAATATAGTTTGAGCATGACACCTGTACTAATCAAATATTGCCATTCGCGCAAGCAAGAAAGACTCCTGTTTTGTTGTATACAGTATTATGTACGCACTGAGTAATTATACAGCATTGCATGAACATTGTAAAATATACGCGATAAGTACGTAACTTCATAAAGCTATTTTCCATTGCGGCTGCTTTTGCCCCCGTGCAGGCGGAGCAAACGTATCAAAACACGAAGTTTGTATCCATCAATCTCCTACTGTGTGTGTTCAAAATATCGCTTTGCCAAAGTGGTCCCAATGGAAATAGCCTAGCTATGTAGTTAGCAGTTGCGCTTGATTTATAGTTACAGAGTCGCAACTGATGATGGTCCGGGACTCCGGGTTAACGGACCGAAAGCTTTGCAATAATAAATAGTCGTGGTGTGCCCTCAAACTAATATTCATATAGCGGCCTATATAGTTTGTTGTACAAAATTTTAGTCAGAGTTTCGTGTAAAAAAGTAAGGCTTAACAATGAAACGAGCATTTTAAACTAGTACAGTTACAGTGCTCTCTATAACTTTGCAGTGATCATGCAGGCATATGCACCGATGTGTAGTTGAGGTCTTGATTGATGTATCATCCACGCTACACTTTACATTGAGCATACACTCTAAGAAAACATCTAATCGTGTTTTTTATACACTTGCACATACGTGAAACTTTAAATTGAAAAAAAAAATCGGTTCATAAAAAATCACGAAATGGAATGTTTAGAATTTCCTGTTTTACGTATCTGTTAAAGTAAGTCAGAAAAACATGGAATTTGGAAGGATTTAAGCTTTTGCATGCAAATCGCGTAAGTGGAACGAAGCCTGATTCGTGTGAATTGCGTATAGTATTACATTAATGAAAATAGCAGTGGTTCAACAACGGTTTGGGCATTCTATATTTTAGAGCTCGCGATACTTTAAAATAAAACCGTTCGCGCAAAGTTTGGCGAACTGAATTATTGACGGAGTATTGTTCCTTTTAACGTGAGTGCCAGCAAAAAGAGGTACAGTGATTGCAATAGATTGCATAAAAAGTTATTTTAAAGTTTGCAAGGTTGGCCTTTTGGGATACTCTCCTTCGCTGTGAAGTATTAGTTGTCATTTTTTTAATGATCGCATGCTCATATGAGGGTCTTTTCATATGAGCTGCATGGCCCCGCAACGTGCTCACACGAACTAGCTAGCCTGCGTTGGGGACATACAATTGTCTACGACACGCTCATGCACTTGACTGACTTGTAATTTTGCCTTCAAAAGTCGCTGTTTCATGAATTTATGTTTTCTTGCTATTTAATGCTTTAAGCTTTTTAATAACTAAGGGCCTGATTACATGGAAGCGAGTTGCCCACCTAGGCGAGTTACTCGCTCGGCTGAACCGAGATCGTGGCTACTCTATGTAGTTTACCCGGCTGGCTGTTTACTTGGAATAACCGAACTACTCGCCTAGCCGAGATCCCGGCTTTTTCTGCCGAGGTCTCGGCAAGGCGAGTTACTCGGTTGGTCCATGTATACTTTTCGACGGGAAACCCGGATAGGGCAGGAGAATTCTTGTCAGTTCCGCATGCGGCTGTCATTATTACCTCAGTACCTGTCATTACTTCCTTCGAAGTGGAATCGCTCTACCCTATATCGGAGTCTGATTGGAGTATATGCCGAGTTTTTCGGTCACATGTAAATACAGTGCTTGCTCGTCCCGGCAAAGCGAGGTACTCGGTCAGCCGAGTAACTCGCCTCCATGTAACTCTAACTACTAGCTAAAAGGACTTCAAATCATCGAAAAATCTTCATCCCGGATAGACGGGGTTGCTTGCTTGTTGTCTTCAAGTGATTTTATCCCAATTAACTCACTGAGATCCCGTCTAGCCCATACCAGGATCTCAAAGATGGGATCTCACCGCTAGAAACTCATTCTGGCTAACTGGGCCAGCTGGCTCATATGAACAGGTCCTTATAGTCACCTATAACACACTGACTAGCTTTAAAAAACCGGGCTTCTTAATATTGCTTGTAGGAGTAGTTTTTTCAGGCTAACTTGTTGTAACGTCACGAAAATTGCAGTAAGTGAAGTCAAATTATGAAATTAATATCCAAGATGACAGACAATGAATTCTTTTAATTCAAAAAAATCTCAGCCATTACACTAACTCAACACGAAAAAATGAGAAAAGGTTTTAAGTACAATATTGAAACTTCATTCCAATGGGGCTAACTAATATTCTTATATTGCCTTATCCTTTACAAGACGCGAAAATTTCGTAATCTATGCAGCCTCTGCAAAGTTACACATTTCCGTGTTTGAAAAAATTTCAAGCCAAGATGCTCGCTCTTATACACATGATACAGTTTTCCTGCGTCCAGGGCATACAAAGAATTTACGATAGATCTGAAGCCCCGGGCAAACAAGGCTGAGAGCTGACGAGAGATGTCAATGAAAAAAAGTTCTAGAGGGTATTTCAAGCTTTATATGAACAAAGTGAAGGAATGTTGATTGTTTGAAATATATTGTCACTTTAGCAAGATTCTTGCCGCGGTACGGCATCGAAAACAAACAACCAGCATTTGTGAGACTATACCAACCTTCGCGTGCGCTCTCATCCTCGTTTGATCAAAACTTAAGGCCCAGATACACCGGACGCGATTCGGCAAAGCGACGCGATTTTTCGACTTTCGTTAACTGATAACTTTGATTCAAGTTGAGATTTTCCAGATATTCAAAGGCTGTATGATATTTTTAGTTATTTAGCTCAAATTTCTTTTAAAATTTTCTTCCATGGATAGATTTATTCGCTTTCAAAATATGAAAAATCGCGTCGCGTTGCCAAATCGCATCCGGTGTGCCTGGGCCTTTAACTGTAACTCTTCGTTTGATGGCGACGTCTTCGAAACGTTAAGATTTATGTAATGAGGTCACCACTCTATAAATGGCGAATGACGGGACTCCAAAGTGTATGGAAAAGTGTATGCAAACTATATATTTAAAATAAAACGTCTGCTCACCACACTCACAAGCGTATAAAAGATAATGACCATTTGACGAATTTCAGCCAAAAATTAGATTCGGTTCATATGTGGCAGGTTACAATTTCTATGCACACGTAAGCCAAAGGCAGTCTTTCAAATTAGCACGTATACCTTTTAACATGCATGCAGCAGTTCTAACAGCAGCGGGTTTGAGCTAAGTCCTTCATTTGATAGCTTGAGTCTGTTTGATGATAACGTACTTGTCTGATGCGCTTGGCACTGGAGCAATTGTTCATCGTTAACATCTAAGTAAGAACTAATGCTTTTGCAATGCAGCCAAAGAAAGATAACAAACGTAATCACATAGATGATCGAATCTACGAAGTGTTGCTCACAAAACCCTCGTTAGTTGCATGTGTTGCAAAAAGTGCATTTAATCCACTTAACTGTACATTCGCGTGGCACTGAGTCACATTAATTTACGCCTTAATAGGAGTTATACTAAAAGCGTGCATCAATAATTCAGTACAGCTAATTTATCTTCAGATTTATCTTCAGCGAAAACACTAGCTGATTTTAAAATAGCTGGTCTTTCAACAAATAGTTCTATAAATGTTGGGGCTGCACCCTGCTATATAAAGGCGGCTGGCTGAGCTGGAATGGGGGCGTCACACAAGGCCAGGCACAGAGCCAAGCTGAAACAAGGTGAAACGTCAGCGAGCAAGAGTTTAGCAGAGATAAGCTTGTTTTCGAGTTAATAGTGCAAAGTCTGTGCAAATCACGAAATTAAATATCTTGCTTTATCGCATAAATTTTTGACAAAACTACATGAGCAAGGTGCAGTATTTTTTAATTTTCGAAAACAGGGTGTGTTTCCTAAAGAAAATTTTGCCCCACAATTTTTGAAAACGTCTTCATTCCAAGCAGTTAGCCTAATCAGATATGAAACCCTCCCCCCAAAAGTTCAATGCATTTTGAAATAGATCCGGTAATTATGGCCATTGTAAAATCACCTTGTTATCAAGGCAACAAAAAAAGTGTGGCGAAAATTATTCATTTGTTTAAATGTAAGATATTTTGGCAATGTTGTAGCCAACTTTCACAACTACAATCGATATTAAAAGTAACAAATACACCCCTGCTGCAAAATAGACCTCCTCAGCTTTGTGTTTGTTCAATCTTTTGAAATCGGCGAAATTGTTGCGAAATTGTGGCCTCTTTTCTATAGATCATGTTCTCATGTCAACAGTGCATTTCAAATTTGAATGACAAAAAACCAATACTGCATACCGCAAACAGGGTCACGTGATGTGAAATGGGTAATTTGCGTGCGAACCTGAGGACTGGTTGCAAGCAAAAGTTAGACCTGCAATAATAGTAATAGAATATATATAATAGTAACAAGTCTTTATTTAAACGTGGTATTCTCATTAGAATTTACAATCACATTAAGGACAAAATTACAACACACTCAAAACTTACATGCTTCCAAAATTACAAACTTTACTCAATATTATCGTACCTGCTTTTCATGGGCGTCGTGCAGCAAACTAACGTTTACAATGATTAATAAATAATATGCGCACTAAAACATTAAAGAAGTTGGCACAGCCCGCTCGAAAACTATTTCGAGCATTTGCTTACCGCAGCTTCGGAGGACTGTTCCACAGCACCGCACCATCATAAGTAAAACGTTTCTTACGATACTCTGTATGGGGCCTAGGAACAGCCAGCTTGCGCTCAGTGTTTCTCAGGGTATATGGATTCACACTATCACAGTTCACAATCGTGGAATGCATACAATCAGGAGCAAGATCATTCAATGACTTGTAAACCATGAGAGCCTTTTGAAATTTGCGCTGAGATGTTTGTTTTTTCCACCCGAGAGTATCAATCAAAATGTCGGCATTCGTGTCATATTTGGAAAATGTCACTACTCTTGCAGCACGATTTTGCAAATTTTCAAGTTTTTCAGCAAGCGTTTTGTTGCAGTTGTCTCAGACTATGCAAGAATAATTGAAATAAGGCCGAATCAAGAAACTGTAAATTAGCTGAAACCTTGCCACAGGTACAAAGTATCGGACACGCTTCAAAGCTCCAATAGCAGAAGTGATATTTTTCGCCATTTTATCACATGAATGTTCCCAGACACGTTCTCGTCAAGATGCACTACGAGAGACTTTGTTTGAGAAACCTCATCAATTGTGGATGGAACTGATTGAAATGTGGATATTCTTTGTCTTCAGACAATTAACATGCATTAAGACAATCCGAAACCGAGTCTCACTTTCGGATTGACTTAAAGTGAGCTTATTGGCAATAAGCAGCTGCTCACATTCGCAACGTCCTGATTTATGTTATAGTTTGTATTGTATCGTCTCTGTTATTACTTGCAAATGTCAAATTAGTATCACCAGCTTACATATACGCGCCTAGGAGTGCTTAACGCAATTTGGTAGGTCGTTTAGGTATAGTAAAAATAACTCGAAATAGTTCCCTGGGGAATACCACAGAGCAGCGTACGATCCTTGGAAAAATGGCCATTCACATAACATTTTTCATTGCAATCGCTTAAATACGACTTAAACCAATGACCTGCAGTATTCTCAAGTCTATATGCATTCAATTTCGATAAAAAATACCATGACCAACCCTATCAAACGCTTTCTTGAGATAAAAAAAAAACTACAGCTTTGACTCTTCCTATATCGATATTATATGCCCAGTCATTGGTGGCCTCAAGCGGTGATCGTTGAATGTAAGTACCGAAAGCCTGACTAACTATTAAATAGCAAATTATTGTTAGTTAGAAAAGCATACATTTAGTCATGAATGATTCGGTCGAAAACCTTTGAAACAACTGGAATTGTCGATGTTGCGCGATAATAATTTACGTCTCTATACGCGCACCCTGTTTGAACAGTGCAATGACTTTCGAGCATTTGCATTCCTCAGGAAAGATACCGGTATTAATAGAACAAGTGAAAATTACACAAAGAGATTCCGCTAATAAATCAGGACAATAGCGGAGCAGTTTAGCAGATGTTTGATCCAAACCTGTTGCTTGCATTTGCACAGTTTGGCTAAGAGTGAACTTACTATTGATGGATTTGTTTCCTTCAAATCGAAGGTATTGCTACCATTTTGGAATGCGAGATAATCTTGGCATGAGCAGTCGTTCTCAACGCAAGGTATTTTTTCCATAAGGTCACGCCCAACGTTAGCAAAGTCAGCGTTAAACGTCTTTGCCAACATCAGAGGATCACTGACTGTAGAATCATTTACCTGATATTCTTTTACATGCCGGCTATTTTGCTTTCTTGAGTTAAACTCGTTAATAGCGCACCAACTTTTCTTTACGTTCGTCTTCTTTTGAGGAAAAGCATTCATGTGATGGGCTTTCTTTGCAATTTTTAGTCCATTGTTTACAAAATTGCGGGCTTTTTAAAAGTCAGCTCAGCGTTTAATTCTGTTGCGCGAGAAGACTGGGGATGACTTCACGGCTTCAAATTTCTGGTCGGAAGTACTGTTCCAGGTGTTTTTAATTCAATGAATCGAACTGTCTTGATTTTTAGAATATCGCTTTCAGGTATCAGAAGTTTTGTTTCAGACGTCATCGAGGGTAACCAGGGCTACTCGGGAAGGAGCATGCGTTTCCCCCACTGACATAATATAGCTACATCTGGACCCTGGACTGCTTGCTTGGCGTCAAAAAGCGTGGTCAAGATGGCCGAAATTATGAGAGTGTTTACTTATAAAGTCGGCTGCTGACCAGGGGCCGGTTGTTCGAAAGTTGGATAGCGCTATCCATTGGATAGTGAATGTTTCAACGTTCTTAAAATTGGACGAAAAGGGTCGAAACTACCATTTTGTGCGGCGATATATATATTAGAGACCTCAATCTATCGATATAAGTCGTAATTTTATGTCATAACGGTCTATGGAGAATTTGACGACGGCTACAAAAAATCACTATCCAGTGGATAGCGCTATCTACCTTTCGAACAACTGGCTTTAGTATTGCTGACTTTATTTGAAGAGTCAGCGACGTCACAATACTCTCATATTCGTCAGCCTTCGTGACTTTCAATTGACCACGCAAGCCTCAAGTCAAAAAGCATAGGAGCAAGCAGTCCAGATGTATACATGTCAGTGGTTTCTTCTACGCTATTGAATGTCGCTTTGCATACTCGCCAAATGTCATTCTGACCATTAAACGCCCTAATGATATCCCAATTCTGTGAAAAAAATCACTTCGAAATCTTGCAAAATCAAAACTCTTGAATTTTCTGTAGGTTATTGTAGGATGGCTTTAATTATGTAGACCAGTCAGTGGAAAGGTTGTGAAATGCATAAATTAGGCTAAGATCAGTAATACCGACATGCGAAACACCGGAGCAAACAGTTCTATCTGGTGCATTAGTGAACACATGATCAGTCGTTTCCGACGAAGTTACCTTAAGTCGATTTGTTTCATTTGTAAACTGATGTAGACCGCAAAGATCAGTGATGCTTAGTAAAAGACTTTGTTTGAGTTGCTATCTAAATCAGGTGATCCTGGATCAAGTGTTCGCTGTTCGCTGAACAGCGGTTCGCATCCAGACCAAGTAAAGGCCCAATTACACAGGCGATTTTTCATGCGATTTTTCTCGTGTTGAACGATGTGATAGAGATAAAGAGTGGATAACCGGGGAATTTATTTGGTCATACACCAAGAGGAGAAAAATCACATTTGTATGCTTCTTGTACAGCTAAACTAAAAGATTTTTAAATAGATAAAATAGTTTTGTATCTAACTATTGATTCAGCTCATAAGTATAATCACAAGATGTGAGAAAGTGTTTTTAAATTCTGGCCTATCCCCTGTTTAAGCTAAAAGGTCTTCGTAAAACCGGCCCCAGGTGTCCAAAATCCAGCTTGTAGACAATCCACCACTCAGAGTGTTGGACTGTCTACAAGCTTAGTACGGTAATTTACCTAAACTATCGAAAATCACCGTGACAAAACGTAATGTTGTTGCTGTGTCAAGGCGCAAAGTTTGTTTGTTATTTTAAAATGTAAGCAAAACCCTGCCTGTCAACACAGGTTTTTCGCGTCTTTACGCACCGATTTAGGCCATTCAATGATTTAGGCATCTGCTTACGATTATTAGAGGTTTCCGCTTGATGAAGTTTTAAAAGAGTTATATTGGATTTAAAGGACACATGGCACTGATGAAACTTTTATCTGGACAAAAAGATTAGCACAGCTAGATAGAACATCATAAAATTAGTAACACTGCAAAATTTGGTTGCACAGTGTTGTAAAGTGTGGAAAATACAGCAGTGCGCAAGTTCCCAAATTTTACATATTTTTGTATTGGGGGGCCAAAATTGAGATCTTTTTTGAGAAAAGGCTATCAATTTCGACCGAGTAAAACAAAAATATATACAACTTTTGTACACTTCGCACTGCCTACTTTCTGAATTTTACAACATTTCGTTCGCAAGCAAATGTTGTAATTTAATGCAGATGTGATAATGGATGTTCTTCTTTTTGACTTCATCAAATGCCACTCAACAAGTCACCTGGTAATATTACTGCAGGACATGGCAATTTGATGTCACGTTCATCAACAAAAAACGCGAATTTGAATATACCGTATTTCCTCTATTTAGCTCCCCTTCTAATAATCCCCACTTGAAAGGTAGCAAAAAAATGAGCCCCACCCTCTGTAAATTAAGAAATCACCGGGAAATCAATCTCAGGATGAAATCATACCAAAAATACGAGTGCTAAAGCTATATAATGCGTTTATTCGTTTGAAATTTAGTAATGTAAAAATCTGAATAGTCACTTGCTTTGTGTCAAATTTCAGACACAGTTATAGTTATGTGTTTAAATTTTTCTTCTTACTTGTGGAGTTCGTCGTGCCAAATACTGATCATTTGCTTTCTCACGGCACTGCCAAGCTGTCCTCTAAGTATCTCGATCCAGTTGGTAAAATCTAAATCATTTCCTTTTTTCCAATTTCAGACACGAAATGGCTGATGTTAATATTTACATACCATATATAGCCTTACAACACGCATGTCAGGCAAGCGACTCTCTACGTCTTTATAGAAACAATGAAGAACATCAATCAAACCGAAGAACATTTACCACAATGTGAAAATAGACTACGAAACTTCAAACGGCACATAACTCAATATATACCTCATATATTACAAAATATATTTGAATTGCAGATTGCCCAATGGTTGTCACGACATCATATCACCGCGAGCAGGACGACGCCAGCAGAAGTTTGACCGTAATGGAAATTTGCACCTTTTTGTATAATATATAATTGATAGTTCTCTCTAAAGTTTTGCCTGATGACTGAGTTATTTCACAGGGGCTGCGGTGGCGCAGTCGCTTGGAAAAGCACCTATCACCAATGAGCAAGTGGGTTCAAATCTCAGCGGGGACATAACTTTCTCATTTGAAAAGAGTTCGTCAACCGAAAGTCGTAGGTTTTCTCCAAGATCTCCGGTTTCCTCCTGTAGGGAAAGTTGGCAGGGTGGGTTAGGGTAAACATGTTAGGCTTCTTTCGGTGTAAATAACGTACAAGTCAATACGGACATGGTTTCTGCCTGCGGTCAATAAATCTCACTGTAAGCCACAACAGATCAATTTTAGAACAAGACCAAGAACGAAGCCTGAAAGGTCAGCAGAGAAGCTTCCACAATTATTTTACAGATATCTATTTGAAAACACGTTCTTCCAAAAGTGCATTAACACTTGACAAGTCGACAGCTTATAATGCATAGTTCTCTGCAACGTTTTGCCTGATAATTGAGTTATTTTAATTTATGCGGACGTGACTGTATTCATCAGGGAAAGCAAACGTGTGGGTCTCTTTGTCCACAAAAATCCTCGGCAAAAGGCCAGCGTTAGGGATGACGTTCCACGACAGAAACAAAGTTATATTGTTATTTCCCCTGAAAACAAGAAATTAGAAAGTAGTAAAGCAACGATTGATTCACGCACGCTAGAAAATAACATTAGCCATGATTTGCTGGAAGTACTTGCGATAATTGCTGTACGTCCATTAAAACTTCCCCTAATTGTTCGTGGCAAAACAACTAGCGCACTGTACTACTCTACTATCACTATACTACACAGAAAATAAACAACAGTGTAGAAAAAGACACCAGCTGGTGAAAAAAGCAGCAGTACAATGACAAGCATTTCGACACAATGAGCACTGTCTGTGCTATTTTCGCTTGTAAAAGCAGGGATAAAGACTGCAGTATACTGGACACCACCTACTTTAAGCCAGATCCATCATCAAAAAAGTAGTACTCAGAGTTCAGGTTCTTGTATTTCAAAATAGCATTGTCACCACGCTCAATTATTTTATCCCACAGTACAACTTGGTTGAGTTTCTGAACGAAATAATAGAGAAACCAGTTACCTTTAGCTCAGGGGCCGGTTGTTCGAAAGGTAGATAACGCTATCCACTGGATATAGTGAAGTTTTCAACGTTAATAAAATTGGACAAAACATGCCGAAACTTCCATTTTGGTCAACGATGTAAATATTAGAGACTTAATCTATCGATATCAGTCGTAATTTTATCTTATAACAATTAATGGAAAATTTTACGAAGGTCAGTCACAAAGAATCGCTATCCTGTGGATAGCACTATCCACCTTTCGAACAACCGGCCCCTGATGTGCAGTTTAATTGATTAACATTTTTAACAAACTTTCTACTTGATAGCTACGACTTTAGTCTTCGACTATAGCTCTACTTACATTCTTTTCTGTGGTGTACTCGGCTGTTAAGTAAACAAATAATTGTTTGGTGTTCCAGTCGAAGAGGTTTGTTAAGTTTATAAGCAATTAAGGAAAACAACGTTAATTCAACGTTATATATAGAAAATACAGACAATAATCAAACACAACTACATTTACATAGCTATGTCCGGATATAGTAATTTATGAACAACCTAGAACGGCAGAATCTATTGAAAAACTTTGAGTTAACGTAATAAATATATCGTGAGAAGTATCGTTAATTAATCATACAAAAATTTGGTTCAATGTATTTTTCTAAGATTTACTTAGCTATATTTTAAATCAACTTCGTCGTTGTCTACAAAATCATAGATAGCTATTCAGAAACCAAATCGTCTGGTCAGATTTCCTACTGCTGGTAAAATGCAAACCAGGATAAATATTTACTGTTCATTTTCGTTTTGCTACCGTTTTAGTTCTAAAAATCAATACAATTCTGCTTTCTAAAAGCACTGACTTTTTGGCGCCAATTTTTTTTTGACCATTCGCCGCATACAAGCCAGTGAGTGATGCAAACGGATATCTAGCGTGGCACAACCAATCAGATTACAGAATTTCTACATTATAATCAACAACATTTCACATTCTTTAGTGGTGTTATGTAGTTATCATGTTTTGTTTTAATTAGCATTTCATATAGCAGTGTATTTGAAATCAGTTGCGTTTTATCGCATTCAAAAGCCAAAATCTTTACCCTGTACGCATGTGTACATACACTAGTACGTACACTGTACACACCGATAAATTGATCTCAAAATATTCTGAATGGAAAGTTTAACGTTTATCTACCAACTGAGTAGCAAGGGTTTTGCTTTGCTAAATATTTCTGGCATTTTATTTACCAACTGAGTAGCAAGAGTTTTCCTTTGCTAAATATTTCTGGCATTTTATTTACCAACTGAGTAGCAAGAGTTTTGCTTTGCTAAATATTTCTGGCATTTTATTTACCAACTGAGTAGCAAGAGTTTTGCGTTGCTAAATATTTCTGGCATTGGACTGAGTAAAAATAAAAAATTTGAGCGCACCAACCACCTCACCACTCAATAGGTTAAAGTTGAGTTGTTATGGACACACAGTAGGTGGTGTTTGGTATTTCAAGAATAACTTTAGAGCACAGTTTTACTTCCTTACAAAAAGAGAAATGCATGTTGAAGTCCACTTCCCTGCAGACACAGCTGTACTTCTTACCAAAAATACTCACTTTAGTGCAGCTCCCAGTTAAGCGCCACACTCAGGATGAGAAAAGTTTAACAATCACCACTCCGGGTTTAGCCCCACACCGGTTAAGCACCGCACTCAGAATCAGAAAAATCTAATAAGCGCTGCGGTGCTAAAACGTACGAAATGTTGAAACAGTACTACCCACAGCTACAAGGCATGGCAAAAAAGAACACTAAAGCATTCAATAAAAGGATATCAGCTGTTATATCAACATTTACAATGCCTAAATCATTCATCTCCTTTGAAACGCTAAAATCTTTAACATGTTTTCTAAATAAAAGTAAGCAAGGTCAACAATAGAAAACCTTGAACTACCCAAAGCATTAAGAATGCAAGGGTCTCTGAATCACATGGTAAATGATTAATGAGCTAGAGAGAGTTTTCAGAAAACCTCATAAAGATGTAAGTGCCTCCTTATGAATAATCATGATGTGGTGTGCAACAGAATAAAATAATGAAGAAGGGTGCTAGACTGTAGTACAATGTCACTTGATTGGCTAATGTAAACTTGATGCATGAGAAATGGCATCTTGTAATATGCATTGCAATCAGGAGCCGTGGAACTG
The DNA here is from genome assembly GCA_025400095.1 of Phenganax marumi. NCBI lineage: Eukaryota > Metazoa > Cnidaria > Anthozoa > Malacalcyonacea > Clavulariidae > Phenganax > Phenganax marumi. The sequence goes on from JAODVM010416499.1 coordinate 19,883, forward strand.
GGGGGGCATAGAAGGCAAGTGCCCCCGTATTTTGTACCAAGGGAAAATGTGCCCCTGGATCAAAAGTGCCCTTTTCCCATGGAATTGAAATGCCCTTGTTTCTTGAACTATAGAACTACAGAGGTTTTTTATGGATACAAATGCCCCCATTACGCTAATAAATGTACTGCCAGCAGAAGAGAATATATATATACTTCCGGAACACTTGGAGCTGCACATGCGCATTTACTACTCATGCGCACTTTTTCATCATTGTGCCCCCACTTTGAGGTGGTTCCATGGTCCTGATTGCAATGGCTAATTGAATAAAGCTGCACAATATTATTGTAGTAGTCCGAAGCTTTGAAAACAACTGCAACCAGAAATCACATATAAATCACTGAATCACATCAGAAATCACTGAAACATTATAAAGAATTGAACACACATGTGCAGCAGTCACAAAACAGCAAACACTTTACATGTCCTCTCTTGCCTCTTCACTGACATCGCGCAGAGAGGGCACCTATTGTTTATACTACAGCGGGAACAAAATGTAAACAATATGCGGCATGACAGAGGGTACAAAATATAAACAAAATTATTTTACTTACACAATGTGTTTGACGGCTTTCAATTGAACAGGCCGATTATAACTCTTAAGAACAGTAGAAAGAAAGCATCCCAATGTTAAAGTTGCCAAAACTGTTAAAGAAAAGGCAAAAATGTTGTTCCCTCTTGAAAGAAACGTGTTCATTTTTAACAGGAGATGAAAAATAATACAAATATTGAACAACACCAAGTATTGCGGAATTCAATGCAATCCGCTGAGGAAAGCAATGCTGGCTCACGTTTTGCAAAATCCACTGTAAATTTGCCAATCACGAAAGTACAGCAGATAGGGGTGGGTTAGGTGTCGAGTTGATATGAAAGGGAAATTTTCTTGATGGGCCTACTACCACATTTTCCGGAACGTCACAGCTATTCCTAAGCTTGTTGTCAGCTTGTCCATTTGATTTTTGTGTTGCTTGGCTTGGCCCAGGCATCCACGGCCTCACTCGCTGTGACGTAGCCACGGAAAGGTCTGTCTGAAAACAAGATGGCAGACGACAGGAGTGAGGATTTGCTTCACAAACTATTCTTTCGCTCTGCAAAGAAATTTCCCAGTTCTACAGCTGTAACGTACTATGAGGATACTGAAGAATCATTATCGTATGATGAACTTAGCAAGATAGCTGTAGATTTAAGTTCATACTTCAAAAAGTTATTTTCTCCAAATGAGATGGTCGGCGTGTACTGTCATGATTGCTTGCACATGCCTGCCATTTTGCTGGCTATCATGGACGCATCTGCGGCGTTTTATCCGATCTCGACTGCAAAACAACCTTCGAAAGTGATAGAAAAGTTGAATCATTATTCAGTACGATATATTTTGGTTGAGAAAAATTTTGTTCCGAATCTTACTAACCCTACAGTTACGAAGCGTGATTGCACATTAGTGCAGACTCTCGATAACGATGTGCTGCAAGCGACCCACTTTAGCTTGTTAAAAGTGGTCAATAGAAATGAGCCGTGTACAGTGAATTATTCTAAAGATATTGCTTATGTCATGCAGACGTCTGGTACCACGGGGGACCCCAAGGCAGTGTTTGCGCCCCACTCGTGCATTGTTCCCAATGTAATTCATTTAAGGTATGCTTGGTATTTTGCCATTTGTTTTAGCATTTTGGAAACAAAATGTTTTTCACTTTCAGACCGCATTACCTGCACAAGTCAAGTGAATAAGTCACAAATCATAGTCAGTGGCTTTCTAGTAATTTGCACACAGTCTACTCGAACTTAAAATACTCTGCTTCAGGCCACAATCTTTCCCTTTCACTTTATATCAATACATAATCTCCTCAAGCCACAAGTTCGCAACATTCTCCGGAACTTTTTCTGCTCATGAATTTTAACGTAGACAACGTTCCAGCAACGATCATCATCTTTAACACAGACGGGATAAACCCTTCTGATTCTGTTTCTAGGTCTTCTATCAGTTCACTTTCATAACCCGTCCTTTCTACTATAAACTACTTGACTAAAAGTTCTACTCAACATCCGAACATTTTGACTCAATTCTTTACACAGTCTGTACATTATATTTGTAAAGATAATGTTCTATATATTTGAACGAAATAAAAGAAACTTAAACTTGGGAACCACTCAAAGTTCTCTGTTTTCGTTCTCGCAACGTTTAGTTCCATATTTGAAGTGACTCGTCATGATGTTGTTTACTTTGCTTCGCCGTACACATTTGATCCTTCGATAATACAAATGTTCATCGCTTTTCACAATGGTGCCAAGCTGTTGATTACTCCTCCAACTACAAGACTAGTTCCTGAAAAATTATGTGAAAAACTTTTTGATCGACAACGGGTGACAATTTTTCAGGTATGAGCAAGTGCATGCAAACCGATAACTCTGATACATTTATATATATTCTGGGAATCACCTGTACACGTTTGATGTTATAAATCAGCTTTGCCATTGTTGCTATTATTTACAAACACTTGTACCAGTTTATTGTCTATGATGCATTTTGCTCGAGTAGATGAACGTCCTGTGCAAACGCTGTAGTCTCCAGTCCAAACTATTCACCAGGCAGGAATCGAATTTCGCAGTCACAAACAGCGTTAGTCCACTGCCAGCAAGTTACATTTTGGTTGGCAGGTAAGTAATTGTATGTTCTCTTATTTCACCTGTATAGCCAACTCCATCGCTGATATACTACATTGGTGAAGATCTAATTCGCAAAAAGTTACTTTCGGAATACTCCCCTTTGTCGGTCCTCGCACTCGGTGGCGAATCGTGCCCGTCGCTGCCGACTTTGAAGAAGTGGAAACATCCTAACTGCAAAACAAGACTGTATAATCTGTATGGGATTACAGAGGTTTCGAGCTGGGCAACATGTCACCATATTGCCGACGATGAATTTCTTGTGGCACACGAAGATGATAATCGTGGAATGCTGAACATGTGTCCACTTGGTACCCCCTTGTCGCAGACTGCTCTGGCTGTTTACGATGATAACGGCGATGCTGTTACTGCAAAAGGTGTTGGTCACCTTTGGATAGGTTCGTTTGCTCCAGTTGGTTAAATCATGTAGATTCTTGTTTTTTGCATGTCGCCCGCTGTGGTGGATAAGGTGTGGAGGGCTTTAGATTTAAAAAAGGGCGACCACAAGTGAAGTACCTTTATGTAGTACTCCTGGATTTTCGTGTTGAAAATCAGTTACTGTAAACAGTTGGCTAGTTTTCATATTGTTCACACAAAACACGAAACAACCGTTGCAGAGTCGGGGAATAATTTTGTATAGACATTGCTGAGAGAGTGAGACTCGCACGCGTATTTTGCAATCAAACATAAACCTCTGTAATCGCTAGTAAGCAAAGGTGATACTGTATAAAACAACAAGTCTGACAACTGACGTATATATACTTTATTCAATCTTCCAGGCGGCCATGATCGTCAATGTTTACTAGAAGGCGAACTCGAAGAAAACATTCCACTGATGAGAGACAGTGGTGACATTGTCCAAATAGAGGATGACCGACTGTGGTATTTAGGTCGCTCTGATAACCAGATAAAAAGATTTGGACATCGAATTAATTTAGATTACATTGAGAAGATTATTCTAGAGCAGACCGATGTAACATCTTGTACACTGGTACTCGAGCATGCTTGGACTCCGGGCAGTTTGCTGCACTTGTTTGCTGTTCCTAACATCTGGAAAGACTCACACTTAGATTTAAGTAGGTTCAGAGATGCGATTGTGGAACGATTGAGAAAGGCGTTTCCACAAGCTTGGCAACCAGATCACGTGCACATAGTTAGAAAGCTTCCCTTGACAAATCATGGGAAGGTAGACAAACTCGAGGCGTTGAGAACAGCTAAAAGTTTTATATCCCAACGTAAAGATGATATATCTGTGGCTCATATTTTATCCGAAATGTGGCTAGATTGTATCCAACCAACTATTGGCGACACTACCACATCTTCTGAGAAAAATGAAAGAAAGCGTCCGTTTAGTGGTGTTGATTGTGAAGACTTGCTCTTGAAATCAAGTGATACGTTTATGCTGCAAGGTGGCGATTCTTTTCGGGCTGTGCAATTAGCTCAACGGATAGAAAATTACATCAACAAATGTTCCGGTCAGTCAGTTGATTTGTCGATGTTGTTTCAGATAATCACGAACAAAACTTTCCATCATTTAGTCTCGTATGTAGAGAACACTCTGCAGGCAAGCGGATTAAGCAGTAGTAGTGATTCAACTAATTTCGACGAACAATTTATTGAGAATAAAACAAGTGAGGACTTGGAGCACCATTCAAAAAGTTCAAACACTTATAAGGAATCGGCAAAAAAAGATAATACTACACTTTTGCGGGACAAAACGAAGTCAGTAAGAGAGAATGACATGTGTACGTGCTTTATAAGGCGTGGCTCAAATGCGTTCGTATGCTCGTTGTGTAAAAACACTTCAAAATGTTTGGTTTCGGAAAACGAGACGGAAAGATCATCTGCAGAGAAATTATCCATTGTGGGGAATGTGTCAGTAATGTGGAGCGTCTTTATGGAGGAATGTATTGATGCATCTCCTCTTGTTGTTCCATCGTGCGCAAGTGGGGATGGTGCGGTGTTCATTGGGTCGCACTCCCATCTGTTTATTTCTGTGGCACTCTCTAATGGAGAGATTTTATGGAGAGCTCGTCTAGGTGGAAGAATCGAGTCGTCTGCCTGCTTATCAATTTGCGGAGAGATGATTGTTGTAGGTTTGTCAAGGATTTTTATTCGTAGTAGACAGCATATAAATTTTTACTGTACGTGCTTTTAGTTGTACCACAGATTATTGCGTTGAATTATGCTTGCTTTCACCCACTCTACCACTGAAACTTAGATGCGCAGTGATACTGTTTGACGTTACGGTTTCTCCCTACGAGCTGCACCACTTCGCACTTACCTTGATTTACTGATTTGCTTTTTCCATTGCGCAGTAGCAACGTAGAGTGTGCCAATTTTATAACGCGTTGAAATATTGATTTAGCTACAAGCAAAGCATTGTACAGCAGCACAATTCTTTCCGAGTGACGAGCACACGATGGCTTCACTTGCCACGATGTAGCCATATTACTCGAAGAGATTCATAAAACATCCATCCACCTGTCGTCCTATTTATGTTGTAGGATGTTACGACGGCAAGATATACGTCTTAGCGAGGAACAACGGTCAGGTCATTTGGACATACCAAACTGAAGATATCATCAAATCATCGCCATCTCTTGATATAAGAACAGGACTCATTTGGGTTGGCTCCCACGATCATTGTTTGTATGGTTTAGACATCGAACGTAAAGTGTGCAAGATACGTGTAGAATGCAGCGAAGGCTCGTGCTTCAGCTCTCCAGTAATATCGTACAGTCCTCATCATGTTTACGTTGGTACCCTCGCTGGCTGCTTCCTTTGTGTAGATGCTGTTTCTGGTGAAATCAAGTGGCTGAAGAGATTTCAAAAACCCATATTTTCCTCACCAATGGTACAAGATGATAACGTATTCGTTGCAATAGTGAACGGAGACGTGAGATGCTTCACTCACTATGGAGATGCAGTTTGGAACTTCAGCTCACAAGATCCGATCTTTAGTTCGCCACTGACTTGCACACCGCAAACTGGTTGCATTGCTGCAGATGTCATCATCGCTTCGCATGGCCAGAGAGTTTATCGTATTTCATCGGAAGGTAGTCCTAGATGGTCTACCGTCGTGGACGCTCCTGTTTATGCAACACCGTGCTTTGCAACTTGTACCTTTGAGGCAACCAATCAAGAAGTGTCATGTGAGAAAAACATGCTCTGTGTTGTTATTACAAGTACAAAAGGGACACTGTATTTTTTGAATGCCAGAGATGGTAAGGTTCTAGAAACATTTTCCCTACCGGGGGAAGTCTTTTCATCACCTGTCGCACTTGGATGCAATGTTTTTATTGGTTGCAGAAATGACTATCTTTACAACATAAAATTATCTTAATAATTCACTATTCTTGGTGTGCAAAAGTGATGTAAGACATGAGGCCACGTGCACACGAGGTTGGTTTAGACGGCCGGTCCCATCCCTGATGATACGTGCATTGTGCTCATTGATCGAGCAATTAAATGGGAACCGGGCTTAACTGTGTTCCTGTTGAACAATCTGTGTAGTTTGTGAGTACGTGGGAAGTGTTTGTCTAGAAGTGTAAAGAAGCTGCAGCCTACAATAGTCTCAACGTTCCTACTGAAAGGGAGGATTAAAGTAACTGTTTGCGTTGTCTATTTTTGCGTGGTGTGTGTGTGTGTGTGTGTGTGTGTGTGTGTGTGTGTGTGTGTGTGTGTGTGTGTGTGTGTGTGTGTGTGTGTGT
>JAODVM010416610.1:0-26281 GCA_025400095.1 Phenganax marumi
CAAGTATATCGCCAGTTATCCACTCTTTCACATCGTTCAACACGAGAAAAATCGCATCGAAAATCGCCCGTGTGAATTGGCCTTTATATTCTCTCAGCTAAGTCGTGTTTTATCGCGTCTAAAATACTCCGCTGCGCTTCGTGTTTTATATGCGATAAAACACTCCTGCTCGTTTGATAAACATTATTTGCAATTATTTTGACACGAGGTTGCGATTAATTAGCTTCAACTCCATTAACTCCATCCTGTACCTTCAAGACGTGTGCTTAAGACTTGCTATGATTGTTATGCCTTGCCGAAACCTTTATGCACCTGCAAAAGGTCTGAGACTAGCTTGGGTTGGCGTAATACCCTCAATCCTTCACAAAAATATGAGACTTCCCACAGCAAAGTCTGATTGTGCCTCCCCTTCCCCCTAGAGAACAGTGTTGGATGTGATGAAGTTGAAATGTTGCCTGATAGGTCTTCTATCAACCAACATTGCTTCCAGGGGGAAGGGGGAGCAGGACCATAAACCAATGCCATGAACGCAGATTTTATCATTTTATATGTAATTCTCAATATATATTGTGAAGGATTGCTGGCTGGAATACCATCTGACCACTTTGTGTGTGACACAAGCTAACCAAAAAGGCGATGACGAAGTCCTTGGGAAACATGAGACGCAAAATCGACGCAGTGAAATGAGCCAACAAACTATAAATAGCAATACTAGTGCAATGATATCAACTACTAGCGAAAAATTTATGGTCTACAATCGACTTCCTAATCAACCACCACTAAATTTAACGTTTTCAATGGTAGTACTCGACTCCTTAAACCCTTAAGTCAAAACGAGTATATACAGAATATCGCTTAGTTTTATTAGTGCGTATCTGAACCCTCCACCAACCATTCCAATCAATGCTGTACTAATTCATTTTACTCCGAGTTATTCCAAGATCATCTCGTGATGTTTTGGAGGAAAACTTGAAATTTTTGTTGCCTGTTGTGCGGCTTTAGTCTCGCAGACAATTTCAATTCATGGATAATAAACTTGAACGATTAATCATACGAGTGATGCAACAATTGTAATTGAAGTAATTATGCAACAGTTGGGATTGTTTTTATTTGGTGTCCTGTTTAAGCGCATGATTAGCAGCCACACTGTCGCAAAAATCCTATGACTTTGAAAAACAATTTTTTTTCAAGAAACGGTAATGTATGAAAAAGAAAGAAGATCGAAGCCGTGTAGCTGTATTTAAATTTGCTCGCTCGTACGATGTGGCTGACGAGATGTTTTTACAGCTTCGTCAGATACCGCTGTTTTTTCCTTGGCACTAACAAAAAACAAGAAATTTAACCTTACTCCATGTCAAGGAAAAATTGAAAACAGACTTTGTCTAGATTAAAACTTAGTTATCAATAATTTCCTTTTAAGTTATTGACATTGGCCAGTGCCGCAATAAACTTGATTCAAGTTGGGTTTCCTCCGGCAGGAATACGGGATCAATAAGAGATGATCCGTACTAGATTTCTGGAAAGAACATTACAAAAACAGATAAAGGTCCGCTTCAGTTTAATAAAGTTAACTTAAATCAGGTTTCCTCTTGTAGTAACTCGGAATCAATAAGACCCTCACTGCATTTCTAGGAAGAGAAGTTTACGAATAAAACTATTTAGAAATTGTGCTTATAAATGAGACTTTAAGTTATGATAATTTATGCACTGATCTTGATAAATTACGCCACCTGCACCAGGAGCTTGCGTGGGGTATGTCACGTTGTGTGAGGTCAAGAACTCGGTCAAAGAACAAACAGTTTGGGTCAATATGTTTGTACCGGCTAAGGCGGATGGAAAAAAAAACTTTACCACACCAAACATGACAATTGGGTCTAGGAAGATTAAATGTAACACTACGAGGGAAAAAGTCATGTCCAAAGTGTGTGACAGCACAAGTCGAGGCACACGACTTCTAACAATAAAAACTTTATTAAGCGCTGTACACTTATTGTACACTATACATGAAATAAACATGTTGTCAAATAATTTATATCTCTTTACTGTTCAATAACACAGTATGGCATGCACAATAACAATAAATTCATTTAATAACACTATATAATATATTAGGACTTTCTATCACTGAAACGATTTTTTGTCAAAGGTCAGGAAAATTTCAAAGCAGCCAATTGTGTTTGCACTAACATAGCTGATATCTCCCATATCCAAGCCCAAGTCATTTTAATGTTCACTTCCTTGATTAAAAACAATTTCTTCAACACAACACGCGATTCTAAAAACAGTTGTATAAATACAACTTCGTCGCAGTCAATATGACTTTGTTCTTAAGTCTCCAAGACTAAAACTCTTGTCCTTTAATCTGCTGGAAATTTCTATCCACATCCAGTCTCCACTTCACCGATCACTTGTTTGTACCTAAGTTTAGATCACTCACAAGTTGCTACTGCTCGAAGAAACACTCGCTGAAACCGAAGTTGACAACTAGTTCGTCTTGAGCATGGACGATGAATATTTATAAAGACCACCAGAAGAGCGAATTTGTCTGAACGTTAGTGATTAATACATGAAACTGATTTTTCTGTTAGTCCTACGTTTCTGGAAACCAGAGCAATAGTAACTTAGCATGTCAGTTCACCAAAATTGCGAATAACCAAGAGAAGACGGATGTGAATGTTAGAACGTAGATTTCAACAAGATTTTCCAGCAGTTTACTCGCCGCCCGATATCTTTCTTCTCGACCAACGGCTTGATCGTGCGTTGCATTTGGACTGGATGATGTTCACTATCTCGCAAACACAAGAGCGGCTCCGGCCGCACCAGCCACAAGTCCAACAGTACATAATACATCACTCCAATGCATCCCAGAGTCACTTTTTTTCTCTTTAAAATGCTCATTGAATGAATCCTGGAAATGAAAACAGAATGGTTAGATATTTACATGATATGAAGTCGTGTAAGCTCTAATCTATTTCTTTGACCAAACATTGCAAGATGAAATTATCAACACGAGACACACAGCACAGACCAACCAAAAGCTAACTCTTTCAAATTCAATTCAGATTACAACTATTCAACTAGGGACGGGTGAAAACAAAAAGCCCAATGTTAAAGCCTGGTTTTCATATATTGCAATTCATCGGCGATGATTCCCGATCCATTTTTGTTGATCATCGAAGCAGAATATATATTCTAATAGACAAAGGACTTAAAGCATCAATGTTCACAGACAATAAGCATCGCCGATGAATTACGATATATGAAAACCAGCCTTAACGAGGACTACAAAAGTTGATAACTAAATAGTTAATTTGAAATTGAAAGGGTTCCGGGACACACAGGATGCTAATAAGAATAACAACGTCGAAACATACTTGGAATGCATCAAAAAGCTTCTGGGAAATCCGTGGCCTTAATAGTTTGTAAATTAGTTTTTAATTCTGAATGAAACAGAAACATAAGTTTTATAAGCATTAAATGATTTTAAAGAAATTGATTTTCCACGTTGGAACGATTTGAAACAAGTCATCTTTATCTCATTCTATTCAGCATGCTGACGCGTATTGTACACTTGTACAGACAATCATTTCGTGCAACATCGGCGCTCATGGCTAGAGTCGAAATTTGGGCAGATTCGCCGATTAAACAAAAATGCTCAAGTCATGAGTGACCTTTGTAAGGTACTCGGTGACCGGATACAAAATAAAGACAACTTAAACCAGGAAATACCAAAGACTATGAGCAGGTTTCAACAAGTTTGGAGAAAAACAATAAAGCTAAAGTATAATACCGTAGCGACTGCAAGAAACGCACGTAACGCACGAATCGAAATGAAAGATGATGTGTGTATATACGAGGTGTTTACCCAGACAGAAGAATATAATACGTTTAATAAGAGCGTCTCAAAATTATGGAAATATGCTGGATATTGCTTGTTGACGTGAATGCGATGCACTGCTGCGTCAATCGTGGGAGTGTTGAGATGAAAGAAAGCCGATTTATTAAAAAATATTTTGAAATTAAACACCAAAGTTACCCAGAGCGACATTTGTTGACTCTTGCCAGAAAAAAAATCGAGGATTTTTATTTAAAATATCCCAATTTTACTACAAAGTCCGCTTTTCATTCAGAAAACGTTTTAATTATTTATTTCCCAGTCACTGGTGTCAAAATTGTTTCAGTGATAGCGATGCAAATTTTTGAGCACTTGGCATTCCAAATGAGGTCTTGCGTGCTCTGATTCGCTCGCCTAACCAAACTATCCACCCACCAAAGTTGGGCTGAATGAAAACATGAATTGTTAATGACAAAAAATGCTTCTTGAAATTAAGAATTCAATTCATAAATGCGCTTTTACAATGCTGAGTAACGCTGAAAAGAATACTAATACTCTTACGGGATTTCCAACTTCTTTGCACTGGCTTGTCTGGCTTTAAAACTTGATAAAGTTGGCTTGAAATTTGAATTATTAAGCAGCAGCTTGGGTAATCGCTGGAACGTCTTTTCCGCGTAAACAAGAGCTTGACAAAAACAAGACGCACGCTTCGGACCTGTATTGAACTCAAAACTTAGCACATAATATCGAAGTTTCTCGATTGCACAATGTACAATGCATTAACGCTCATCCGGAGAAATACTTCATTTTTGCACGAACATGGAAGCAATATATGCCAAATGAAAACGCATAGCCTACAAGCAATTTAGAAAGTTCTAAACATTCGAAAGTAGAAGTTTCGAAACCGAATTATGGTCTAGTTAACAGATTAGCTCACAGTCACCCCAAGTTTCGTAGTACAAGAACCGCGACAAGACCTCGGGAATCTGAAATGTACACACATCTACTACCTCATGCACTGTCTAGCTTTGGTATTGTACAAACGTCAAAACGCCTTTTCACAATGCTACAAAATGTTGTTTTCTGTCCTCTTATAATTGCGCAATGTGCCAAGTAAACAGTAGCAATGTACTGAAAATATCTGAAAAATGCACAAGGCTGTCTCAGATAAAATCATGCTGAGAATAAAAACCTTGAACATTTATATAAATGACCCTAAAGGAAAAGTATGAGCTTAAAGCTTATTCGATCTTAACATTTCCTGCTACTAACTCACTTTACTTACCCATCCTCCATTATTTTGAATCCACTGCAAGAGTCTTCGGTTAATAAACGCCGTAAGCCACAAAACAACGAGTTCTGATTCTTCTCGCTTGTTCTGTGAGTTACAGTAGACAGCGAGATGTCCACCAAATGTGATCAAGACTGCAATACGACCCCAGTTGATGACATTATCAGCAAACATACTCTCAACCGTCTTGAGGAATGATTCCGAAATATCATCTGAACTACAGCTTATAGCTTTTATCATGTTCGCGAACAGATCGCCATGTTTCAATTCTACTTCAGCAGCAATTCGTCGTAGAGTTCTAGCAGTCAATGAAGTATTGCTGGCGGGACTTCCTTTTTCAAGTTTGAACCACACGAAGCCTTGTACTAGTTCTTTAGTCATTGCTCGTAAATCGTTTGCCATGTCGTTAACTTCACAATGTACAACCCTTCGTTCTATGTTGTCGAGCTGTGTTCTATTTCTGGTTGTTAAAAGTTCAAACCATTCATATTTATAACTATGCCCTTGCTTCTTGAAGCTGATTGGTTGTAAAAGAAGACGTCATTGGCGTCATCGCATTTCTACCAATAATAACACCCGTACGTGATTACATTCTAGAAAAAATTCTTGACTGAGTGGTCCCACCCGACGACCAAAAATCCGTTGGCCAATCAAAAGCAATGTTTTAGATTTTGATAAAATAATTTACATTGCATAAATTTTTGACTTGAAGCCGACTTATAGCTGCCAATAACGAACATTTGCTATAAGTGTTTACTATATCTAAAACTCTTGTAATACAAAAAACTACATTTCCCAAATATTTTATTTGATTTCGATTGGCTGAATAGTTTTCTGAGACGTGATTTAGTCTATAATTCAGAATCTAATATCCAGATCTTTTGGCAAAAAATCTCAAATATGCAGTCAACAGAAACCGAACACTGCTTGCTCAACATGATTTTCACAATTACAAATTCCCATACATTCAAGAGAAAAGTCGTAATTTAAAATCAGAGAAAAAAATTGTTTGAATTCAACTTTAGTTTTCAGCGAAATTTCACGTAATATATTATTATAAGTTATGTATTATTATACAAGAAAGGAAATTTGTGCTTTTACTTTCGAGGTTTTGACTTCCGCTTTGCGTTTTCGCCCCCAACTTTCAAATAGCACAGTCTTCCTGCCATTATTCATAGTAGTAAACTTCCTTATTCTTAAATTTAGACATTATTCTAACATTTCAGCAGACAGTAGATATTTTCCAAACTCTTAACGAATATTCAGTATATCTTAATCACATCAACGAGTCAGCGCTATTAAAACATAGCGATTTGCTTGAATACAACCGTGGAGATACAATTAAGAAAAGTTATGTTTTTTCAGACATTGTTGCGGGGATTAGTTGACACATACTTTGTAGAGGAAAACAATCTTTTGTTATTCACAAAATATGCAGTTGAGGTGTGGCCAAAAATGCAGGAAATGTGTACCATAAATAACATATTTACTTCATTGTCTTTTCCACACGGATGAAAGTTGTTCTATTCCACATTAGAATTGTTCTAAAATGTGACAATTGATTTCACAATCAATTGGCCAATAGCATTAGAATGTGATGATGTGTAAGGCTGGGAGAAGCTAGACAAAAACAAAATACTAATTCGCAAAGGACATGTAGTCAAATTCTATCCAGTCGGCTGTGACAATAAGTAATGGTGTATAAAAATTCTATAATATAAAATCCACTACAGACTTACTAGAACAAGTTTTTCTTTGAGTTTTATTTGCTTGAGTGTATCCGCTACTGAAAATTAGCAAATAGTAGTTTTCTATCCATTTTAAACGGGCTTCTTTATCAATGAAAAGCTAGAACTTGGTTTCTAGATATGCAAATTGGTCATCAAGAAAGACAATCACCTTATCAAACAATGAACAGCTGCGTCGAGACATATTTAAACTAAATTTAGTAAATAACTATATACACTTCAAACATACAAACATGAGAAAATTTACATAAAAATTCAACAATTTTCAGTATATTACCTAGAAAAGCTTCAAATATTTTTCGGGGTCTACATGATTTTTTGCAACCATTTTCATCACGTACACAATATACGCTATGACGTGCCGCGGAAGATGAACATTTTATTATTTTTCATTTCTGAATACCTGATCGTGGAAGTGCGCCCACATTGTACGTGATGTTTCACGGTTCATATGGAATTTGTTGTTTGCATTTTTTCATATAATTATTTCTATTTGCATAATTTGGTATCTCAGCCGTATACAGAAATTAGGGAAAACAGTTTTCTATCATAAGATATTGTTCGTTAGCGTTGCTGGGTTTTACACAATATCAGTAAAGTAATATAAAGGGACATTTCAAACTTTTCTTGAAGAACAAATTGTATCCAGAAAATGCAGAGTTATGATGGATTAGAAGTCATGCACTTATTTCATTTTTATAGAAGATTTTACTTTAAGCAAAAGTGTAAATAAGTAAAGTCAAAATGGTTGGTGATTAACGAAAAAACTAACATCCAATCAAATGACAAAACATTTTAGTCGTCAATGATCACAGACAATTAATGGAACCTGCGTTTGAAGACATCGCCGATGTAGAATTACAAGAAATTAAAAGGTTTATCGTCGATTTCAGCTCACTTTTCACTGACATATTCGGAACTTCGTCGCAAACTTCGCCAGTTTGGTTTCTAACTTCAAATGTTCATAATGATTCAGAAACAGGTTTGTATTCTGAGCAGTTGATTCGCTTCTTTTTGTAATCAACCAATCAGAAGCTTTGTTTACAAACCTGTTTCTGAATTTCATAGTAAAGATTTAAACTTGGAAACGAACTTGCGAAACAGACTAACAGATTCTTGTAGTTTTGCATGGTGAAAGTAATATCAGTATTCGTTTTGAGGATACACCATGTATATTTAGTATTTTAATAAATATACATGGTGTATCTTCAGACTAACAGAGTCCACAATATTTTAGTGAAAAGTAAGCTGGAATTGACGATAATGGTCACCTCGATGGTCACTCTAGGTGATATGAGACAAATATTTAGTTGATTAGAAATTAGATTATTGGTCACAGACAATGGATCGAAGAATATCTCCGATGAATTCAGCTACGATAAAACCGAATTTTAACGCTAAAGTTAGCTACCAAGCCTGTAGAAATTTTATAGGCATTGTATCGTCAGCCAGTTTCGATAAATATTTGATACCGAAAGAAACTATTTATAAACTTCTAATAAAATATTTATCACTTTTGATCACATTTTACGTCTAATGTACTGTATTCGTAATGTTGAACACTTGAAGTCGTCTTTTTCATTCTTCAGGACAAGCATACAGCGTACTATGTCTTTGAACTATACGAGAAGTATGATCAGTCATTAAAAAGCATGGTTGTGCCATGGCGCTATAAAAAAAAACAACTTTTCATTCACAAACCCCACAAACAGTATACAGATTTTTCACGATAAAGTATTACGTAGATATCTTGTCATAGTCATGGCATAATTCTATGAAATACATTAGCTAGGAATAAACATCAAAACTGTCAAAACCGTGCTGTGTACATCTAGTCAGTACCATGCATGTCTTCATTCAAGGTTTCGCCCATTTGTATCAATCTGTACTAATTTAAGTAGCAGAATTTGCAATTCTGGCAGTGAAAACGCATGTTCTTGGTATAGTTACGTGCATGATATTTCAGGTTTTCACTTTCGTGAAATATTAATGAACAGGAAGTAGTAGGCTATAACGTCAATATTGGAGATGTTTTCATTATAGATAAGTGTCAATATTAGTAAGGTGTTCGTACTACGGTTAATATTTTGCAAAGTAAACAAGTTTTCTCGGACCCGAAAAAGGGTTTGCGTGAGAGAAGCATTCGCACTGTAAGGGTACTTTTTCAAAGTTGACAATTTGCCGGGGAACCAAAAAATATTCATACTAGACACGTGTTTGCATGATTGGAGATGTCTCGCTGTTTGAGACGTTTTCGTAGCGAGAAGTTTGACTGCATATGATGCAAGACTTGAAACGTGATAGACAGTGCCCTAGCTTGCAATAATCAGCCGCAAGACCTCACACTGTGTAATAAGTTGCGATGAGTTTGCCCCAAATGGCGCAAAACATTAAGCTCATCAGGTAATTTTCCATTCTTTTCGTTTTGTATTCACTATTGTAAAGATACATCATGAAATGTTGCGCAAGAAATACTTTATGTTTTACGTCACTGTTCTCAAGTTGAGAGACAAAGCGAGTTGAAACCTACGCATGTTGCACATGCATGAATCATATTGTTATAAGTCTAAAGATTATATAGTCATGACAAAACAAGCTAGGTACAAGTTGACTGCATGCTTAGCTCTGTTTGTATTTCCTATTTTAAACTAGATGAATTACAAACTCTAAATTCTAAAGATATCTCAATGCAGATACGTCCTAATTTCTTGTCGAAAGAGCTGAACCAAGAGGGCGTTTGCATTTGCACGCAACGCTCGCTTACACACACAAATTATCCATTTAAGCATAGGATTGAATAACAAAATCTCTTGGCAATCAATTCCATTAACCCTCCACGTTGCAATTTCTAGGAGGTCGTCTGGTGCTCAATCGCAAAAAAAATTTATAAAAAGTTTCAATTTTATTTTTGCACATCGTCACATGAAAGTTGATGGACTGAATGAAACTATAAATTCATTCATTATATAAGATAACCTCCTTTCCATGAATGGAAAGTTTCAATTCAAAACTAAAATCACAATATTGTGGCTAGGCACGTGTACCACGCAAATTTTCGACAAGTTGCTAAATACCTCAAAGTCTAAAAACGTCCACGCACAAAGATCTCAATCAAAGCAAAACGCATGCGACGCTTCACGGCTTCACGTGCGACACACATTGCGCCAAAATAATTACGTCATTCATGGCTAAAAGAATACGTCATTCACAGTGGCACATCAAAAACCAGATCAGAGTTCAAACTTTACATGACTTATCCTTCAAGTCTGTTCAATGTTTGGAAATTTGTACCTAAAAAGCGTATGAGAATGATTTTCATGTAACGACCATGTGAAGATTTTCGTGCTAGAACGCATTTTAATGTTAAAAATGCGCGTGCAATCTACGTCTTTCTCCATTTCCATAACGTGTTCTCAGTTCTGCATACCGCAGTCCAATATTCATACGTCACATTTTCCAAAAGCTATTTATTTAATAAGTTCTCTTGAATATTCAAATTCTAAATGATGATGCTACAAATACGTGCAATTGTTATCCTTCACTCGGGGCCGCAGCATTGGTATGTATAACGCATGGCACAACTGGTTGACTTCTCTCATTTTGTTGTCACAATGCAGGGTAACACATTTTACTCTGTAAAACTCCAGACGATTTCACTCATCAAAGAGAAAACTCCTTAAAGTTTGCTTGAGTAATAAATAGTGAAACTGATGTGATTAATCTCTGTAATATTCTTGAGGATGATTCTGCTATTGTAATGCTTTGTACCAGGTGCACGCATTAATTGTCCCTGATAAAAGTTTCCAAGATCAACAGCAATCCAATGTTAAAACGTCATATTCTTGAAACACACGTCGTCGCTTTGGATGGGACCCAAGAATTGTTGAGCGGATTACTCTTTTTGCTTTAACACAAATTAAAAATCCTACAGTTTTAACTGGTGGGCGAGATGGTGGGCGAGATTTCGTTCAAAATCAAAGAAAGTCTATTTCGTGTGCGAAGAACTCAGTTATAAGCAACAATTGTTTAAAACATTGGTCAAGCTATCATTATCAGTTTAGCGTTACTGCAACAAGTCAGAGCAACTGGGGAAAGCCAAAGCCTAATTTGGTCAGGATCAAACCGGAAACTCTTGTTTGGAATTGTCCCAGACAGTCACTTGAAACTACTCGAACACTTAATTCCCCGCAACGCAGAAGCTAGTAATTAACAAATAAAGCATAATTATCACACATAACCTATTTTGTAGATATCTTGTATTTACGGAAGTAATTTATTAAATTTATATAATTCTTGAACAAATAAAGTCAAACCGGACTCAACAAACGTCATCACTGTCTGGCAACATAAATAATAGTTTAATAACAATGATGTCATCACATCGTGTTGTGAACTTGCGAGCAGAGTCAAGAGTAAGACAAATTTCGGGGCGAAGGGTTTTTACGAGCACCCAGAGCCCGAAATCCTCGCACTCTCTAAAGCCTGGTTCACACTGGCCGTAATTCATCGGCGATCTATTGTATTTTCTTCCGACAGACAAAGGATTTTACACACGAATGACCACGGACAACGGAATCCCCGATTTTACGACCAATGTAAACCAGGCCCAAACCCTAGTTTTCATATATCGTAATTCAACGGCGATGATTCCCGATCCATTGTTGTTGACCAATGAAGCAGAGTATATATTCTAATATAGACAAATGACTGTACGCATCAATTAATGGTCACAGACAATAAGCATCGCCGATGAATTACGATGAATTGCGATATATGAAAACCAGCCCTAAGACTCCGTTTACACAGTGCCGTTGACATCGGCGTTTCTACTGTTCGAAACTCCCATGAGAATCAAGAACAATACGGAACGGTACCGTGTAAGCAAACTTTGGTCACGTGTTGAAATGAAATAGTTTTGTACGCCCAGGCTCATCAATGTTATTAACTCTGTGTACAGACAAGTGCCATGCAAAATTGAGACATTCAACATGAACAAAAAAAGATAAAATGTTTTCAACGTTTGAAACAGTATGCCTCACAAAAACAAGGCTTCCAATTCAGTCGTTAAGTGGTCACTACTCCCCACTATTCGCTAAATCAACGTCTTGAAAGAACGCCAGACGCGAAACGCAACCTAAATAACCGACAATGTACGAGATGGCATCGAATGAATTCAATGAATCTCCACCGACAGTATCGCAAGTTCTTTGTAGCGACAGCTTTTGAGCCAATGCATACCAACCAAATTGCAATTATATTTCAGTACCCCTCTTTATCTGTTTACTGGTTTATTTGTGTTTTTTAGTCTAAGCAAAATATGTCGCAAAGAATTTATGTTAAAATCACTCATTTGCGTTGAAAGGCAGTGAATGATAACGTGATTGCACGTTTGAGTTATTGTGAGAACAAATTGTATACATAAAGTCAATTTATTCAAGTTATACTAAAACACTCTGGCTGAGAGACTCATTTCCCATCACGTACACATGCACTCCTCCCAGCTGCTCCCATCGCCCACACATCCACTCCTCCTGTTTACTACTTGATCAACCTGTCAAAGTTTGGGCGAGTCCATAATTTGTGCGTTATTTCCCTGCTAGTAAGGGAGTAAAAGTAGAAGCACGTTCATACCATATTTACTATTCCCATCACGTACACATCTATTTCTCCCGTTTACTACTTAATCAACCAGTCAAAGTTTGGGCGAGTCCATAATTTGCAAGTTATTTCCCTGCTAGTAAGGGAGAAAAAGTAAAGGCACGCTCATACCACATTCATTTTGGGCAAAGGACGCTTAAAGAGACCATGAAGCGAAAATTGTAACACAGCAATAGCAATTCGGTCCTGAAACACGAAACTAACTACAACCCGATTAATACGGGCAAAAACTATTTACTAAGATTTACAAGTACACGACAATTTTCCGAGAATTTCGTAGCGAAACAGTTTAATTCCGGCGATATTTCTAGTACAGCAGAACAGATCTTCACTGTGCGTGCACACGATAAAATTCAGGAGTGCCGAGCCCAAACCACGTGGCAAAACTGTCTTGCAAACGAGTCCTCTGCTGCACAGGGAGGGTAGAAAAAAGAGCCCCTCCCCTATAAAAAATCAGTGTCAAGGCTTCAATTGAGCTTTTAATTTGAGAATAGATAATCAGACAAAACGTTTCTGTGATTAGTGTGATATTGAAACTGAGTGATACTACCATTAATGATGGCTTGATGAGACTAATTTGAATTCAAAGAAAAATAGGAGAACGAGGACCATGTCTGTTACGTTTGTTTCTAGTTAGCATTAGACGAGTAAAAAAGGACACACAAGTTATGTTTCTCTAAAAGCCTTTACAACGTATTCAGCACCGTGGAAGTGAAAGCTTTACATGACGTGGCACTGTAACGATCATTGTTACATAATGCACTCATTGGCTAATAGTTGATTAGATACCCTCAGTGTCTTAAGACTTCAGCGCTCCTGTTTGGCATAGTTGTCACAAGTTTTTGAAGACCCTGTAGACTGAGATTATTCCATTTTTCAATCATACACTCAATCAACTGGTCTTCACTGTTTCATTTAGGTTTCTGAAGTTGCCGGTTAAGTTCAGGCCAGATCTCCCAATATCTAGATATTTTCAACTGCACATTCCAAGCACCATTACCGATTTTTTATAGGGGGCACTTTTTTAGCTACCTCCTGTAGATTACACGGTCGATATATATTTTAAAGAAATTATTGCACTCATTGACAATCCATCAACTTTTGGAGTCTCATAAAGTGAACGGAACTATTCCAATTATCCCATCGATAAAAACGTATATAGTTTGCCGTTTGGAACAGCCTGGCTCTCACAAAATATATGAGAAGTTGAATATATGGTTAATACTCTCAATTTTACATAAGGGAAAGAAAGGATTTTAGTGTACCTGAGAGATATGAAAAACCTTTCTCCAAGGGCATTCGCTCGAAACGTCGAGAAAGTTCTCTTAATAAATCTGGCAGGTACACAATTTCCTGATACGATAACTAGATACAAGAAAAAACCTAATAACATCAAGCTATATAAAAGACAAAAACTAAAATGTTTTAACTTTATGTTTTTTTTGCTGCCTCGCTTCGCTCGGCAGCTTCCTATTCTTGAATATTGACTGGGGCTCAGATCTCTTGGCCGAGTTATGTATAGGCGAAATGTGTCGAGAACCAAGATTTATGACGTTTTGTGACGTAGAAATGTTTCTAAAATTAATGAACACGAAATAGGGCATATATAGTGTACTCCATGGTGTGAATCAGTGTGTAAATGCCCACTGGTAATGCTGTTACGAGCGATACAAAGTTGTGATTTGTATATGCGTATGTTTTTATTTGCGAATTGGAAATCAGAAGTTCTTATTTGTGAGCAGACAGATCATTCATTCAAAGTAAGATTTGATTTTTGTTTTGATTAGATTATATTAACGTGAAAGTGTCCGGAAGATTTTGTCTGCCAATGACATCCTTGATATTGGGCATTTTTGGCCAATTGACCATATTTACTACATGTGAACTCGATAGAAATGCTACTATCAACTGTCATTACATTGCCGCTGGTCACACTTTAGCTTTGAAATATCTTAAAAGATATGGCTGAAATATGACTAATATGTGATGAAATAACGCCGAAGGTACGGTGAATACAAGCCTAGAGTGAGCCGAAGGCCAAGTGAATATAGGCTTGCAATCACCAAGCCTAAGGTGATTAATTGTTTTGGTACATATAAATTTCCAGGTGTTTACAAATAATATTCAACAAAACTTGAAGTTTCTTCTTGTTTCTTCTGTTACTATGTCAAAACAAGAAGCCATTTTGAAAAAAAAAAACAGGAAAGAAACAGAAAAAGCGATAGTTGATTACTCACCAGTGACTGTCACTTTAGAGACAGTGAATCTTGACCACTCAGAATACATGAAAATCAATTGTTACCTGGAAATTTATACTAATCATCTTTATCACTCTGCAGCTAAATAGACTATAATAAAAAGATGGTCGCATGTCACTTCTGCTAAGATCCTTTGCATGAAATAAGTTTGATACCTGATGAAGATAAATCAGCAATGCTGTCAACTAGAAATGGAATCATCTGTACTGTCAGTGTCACTTTAAACAATTTTAGAATTGCAAAGGAATCTGGTAAGAGCGACAAGCTGCCATTTATTATTATAGTGGGTTAAACTGAAACCATTGCAAATAAATGCACTGATTTAAGTGACTGTATTAAAAGACATGGAACTTAATGGATGATTTTTTTTTAGGTTTTTAGTTCTTGGAGTGTTGTCACTGACACTAGAAATCAGATAAAGTGTCATTTACTTGACAACGCCATTGTGCTTGTCTTTAAGAGAAAATTCAGTGAAGCCATTGTGCTTGCTAGAACTAAAATAAGTGAAGTCATTGGGCTTGGTAGAGAAAAGTCACAAAAAAGTAGTCAGATATACCTTTTAAGGAGGTTGAGTTTTTGTTATCATGGGTATAACAATCGAGCAATATCGTGCCCAAATTGGGATGAACAATTGTGTAAGAATGACAAAATATGCTACCCAACTGCATGGCACTGTTTCCTGTATGGTATCTATGTTATCTCATGTCATCATTACTATGATTAAATTGATACTTTTTGTGCAAATATTTTGCTTGGTTATAAACTATTTAACTACTAAGGTCTTTGAAGAAAAAGATGAGCATTTGGTTGTGTTAGTCACCCCACTTCTGGGTAATATTGTTTATGTTCCATTGCTGCTTATAATAGCAAATGATATTGAAGAAAACCCTGGACCCACAGTTTATGATGTTGTTGACCCAACTGAAACAATCTGTGCCGATTTTAGTCAAGGCAATAGCAGAAAATTCAAACAAAATGCAGGAAAACAATGTGTTGCCATGTCATTGACTGCAGTTGTATACTCCTGCATCAGACATGTTAATGAATGGACTTCATTATTGTTAAATGATATACTACATGCAGGAAATTCACTTTATACCTTTATTAGCTTTTCTGTTGATAGAAGCTATTTGCTTCTATCTGATGTGCCAGATATGGTTTCAATTTTTGATGGCATTTATCAGTTACAGTATAGTGAGTCACTTGGTGGTGATTTGTTCATGGCAACCAGTAGTGCACCGTATTACTCTTTGGAAGATGCACTCAATGCTTTATTTTTGCATTCTCAAATGAATTATCAAAAGTGTTTGTTGACTATTGATTCAAATACTATAGCAATTTTTAAGACTTTGGAAGAAAATTTTAAAATTTTTGATTCTCATTCAAGAGATTCATATGGCATACCACATCCATTTGGAAAGTGTGTGCTCATTTCTGTAAAGGATAGACATAACTTGGTGATATATTTGCAAAATACAGTACCACATGGAATTGTAACTCCTTTTGAAATTAAAGGAGTAAAGGTTCAATTAGCAAATTCTGAAGCAGCGCATTCGAGGAATACTAAAAGATATAGTACTGAATGTACAGGACTTGAAAATCATCAAACAGGTAAAGAGAGAAGGCAAACAATAGATTTGGAAGCTAAGAAACAAACCAGGTTAGAAAGCAACTGGAAATGTAGAAAAAGAAAACAATTTCTAGATAATGAAGAAGAAAGGCAAAAAAGGCTTAAAAAAGATAGGGAATATAGAAAAACTAGCCGAGCTCAAAAGAAAGTTCAGTTCATAAATGGAGAGCAGGCAATTCCTGAAATCAAATCAAAATGTAATCCATGTAGCCCTGAACAATCAATTAGCAATGAAAAAATGAAGCAACATGATTGTTTAAAACAGTTCGATACTAAAAATGGTAAACTCAAAGAACAATGTTGGGCAAAAGACAACATGGATAAATTTCACAAAAGTATTAAATTTTCTATCAGTCAATGCACAATTTGTCATGAAGGATGGCCACTAAGATCAAAACCAACATCATCAAGTATTTATGTGTGTGCACGGTGTTCTAGAGATAATAAATCACCAAAGAAGTTTTCAAATGAAAACTTGATGATACCTTCTACTGTTCCTGCAGAATTACAAGGTTTGACTCAAGTTGAAGAAATGCTGATAGCTCGAGCTCTCCCAATTATGAGAGTATATATTAAACCTGGTGGACAACGAGGCTACTCTGGACATTGTATTAACTTGCCACAAAATGTCAAAGAACTTGCAACATCTTTGCCAAGATATCCTAAAGAATTGGGAGTGATTGTTATAAAGGTCAAAGGAAAAAATGAGACCATCAAAGATGTTACTGTCAGAAGAAAACATGTACATGATGCATTGCTCTGGCTTAAAAGCAATAATCCTTATTATTCAGAGCTAAAAGTTGATGAACAGGTGTTAAACTCTTTACCTGAAAATGGTGTGCCAGAAAATCTCTTGACTGTAGAAACTAGAGATGAAATAGGTTCTGATTTTATATCAGATTTAGGCCCACCTTGTGATAATCCTGAAGATGTAGTATACGATGATACAACCGACAGAAGTAGTTTCTTGCCTGTTGGTGAGCAACAGCAGCAAGAGCTGGAAGCAGTGAGAGATCAAATTTCTGCAGCTAAACCAATGGCTTGGCCAAGCATCGAGAATGAGCCATTAAATGAGTACCAAGTATCACACCTTGCCACAATGGCTTTTCCAACTTTGTTTCCAGATGGAAAAGGTGATCTGACTAATCAAGGTCTTTTGAGAGATGTTTCCCTTCAGGAAAGGATTAAGCATCTTCTGAAATTTGCTGAAGTCATTAATGGTAAATGGGTGTATCGTTTTGCTAAGCACCCTAGATTTCCTTACTGGGCCTTTAATATGATCCAACGAAGACGTATTTTGCAACAAAGTGGTGTATTTCTTCAACAAAACCCTGGTGAAGCACACCTCACAATTGATGAGTTGCGTGAAATGGCTGCCAGTAACAATTCTGCTGTATTCATGTCAAAATTGTCAAGGTATGTTGGCAATATAGCAGGTACAAATGCATACTGGAGGAAAGTAAGAGAGGAACTAAAATCCATTATAACTAATGTGGGGCCACCTACTCTTTTCTTTACTTTTTCATCTGCAGACATGCATTGGCCTGAATTGCATGCTTTGTTTGAATCAGATGCCAGAAATGTCACTGCTGCAGTAAGAAGACAAAATGTGATTAACAATCCTCATATTGTAGATTGGTTTTTTACACAGAGACTGGAAAGCTTTGTTAAACACTGGCTCTATGATACTCTTGATGCTAAGTGGCATTGGTTCAGATATGAATATCAAGGTAGAGGTAGTATTCATTGTCATGGTACTGCTAAACTTAATAATGATCCAGGATAGTGTGAACTTACTTCAACAGCCCTCAAAGGGTTTCTAGCTCAAAAATTTAAGGATGAAAATGCTTGTTCTGACACAACTGAATTAGATTTGGTTATTGAAGCTGGTGACAATGCTTCAAACAAAGTATGTCAATATGTTGATTGGTTGTTATCAACTGTTAACCCCAATCCACCAGATGAAGACATGTGGATCCAACCCTCTGTTCACCCTTGTCAGAGACGTCATAATGATCTACAGGAGCATGATTTTCAATCTGATTATGTTGACCTTTTGAACACAGTTCAACGACACAGTCATTGTAGTACAAGATATTGCTTGCAAAAAAAATCTAATGAATCAGACTTAAAGTGCAGATTTCATTTTCCATTTGACCATTGCAATAAAACAAGATTGGAGTTTGAAAAAGTTCATAGTAGACATGATAACATGCAATACAGAGTAAAAATTGTCACTAAAAGAAATGATTCTAGACTGAACAACCATCAACAATTACAATTGCAAGGTTGGAGAGCTAACTGCGATATTCAAGTTGTCATTGATCATTATGCTTGTGTGGAATATCTGACCAAGTATGCCACTAAAGGTGAACCAAGATCACTTTTGTTAAAACAAGCATTTAATTCTATTGTCCAAAACTTTGACAAAAACAGCGATCCTCAGAAGGCAATCAAAAAGATAATAATGAAAACCCTTGGTGAAAGAGATTATGCCGCTCAAGAAACAATGCATCATTTGCTGTCATTAAAACTTCACAGCTCATCTTTCAATGTGATCCCCTTGAGTCTAAATGGTTCACGTAGACTACGTGACAGTTCTTCTATACAAGATGGTGACTCCTGTACACATCCATCCTTTGTAGATGTGTATGCCAACCGTCAACAATACGACAGTTCTACAGCTATTATGAGTATGAATTTTGTTCAATTTGCTACAACCTACAAGGTTGTTAACAACAAGTTAGCAATGTTACCAAAAAATGTTATCCCAAGGATATTTCCAACCTACTCTCCCAATCCTAATGGACCAAATTTTGCTCTCTATTGCAAATACCAGCTTTTGAGGTACAAATCTTGGACAGTAACTCAAAACAATGCATGGGGTGACCAGGAGCCAACAGATGAAACTCTAATATCTCAATGGAAAGATTTCTTAGAAACACCTTATGGACAAACTAATGCACCAGACTGGTTTGATAAACTACAAAATGTTATTCAGAGTCAACAAGAACCTGAGGATGAATTTCCTGAAGAACAAAGAAATACTAGAGAAGAATGGATGATCTTAGCTGATCTTAACACTCCATTTGATGACTATGAACACAATATGCTTCAGTCAACCCATAACTGGCACCAAGACAAACATGAATATTCTGAGCAACAAATTGGTGATATGTCTGGGTGGGTAAAAAACCAAAAAGAAAATTTTGTCGTTGATGATCATTATCATCTTGTAGATATAAGCAGTTTTAGCGAAATGCAAAGAGTTGGCTATAACATTGTCAAATCTCATTTGAGTGATACTTCTTCATCTACGAAAAAGCCACTATGTCTCATTATTGTTGGTGTGGCAGGGACTGGTAAAAGTTACCTTATCAATGCTATTCGCAATCTTCTTCAAGATAGATGTGCAATTACTGCAACAACTGGAAAAGCTTCTTATAATATACAAGGTGTCACAATACATTCTTTGCTCAAATTACCCATTGGATCAAAAGGTAAAAAAGATCTTACAGGTCAAAGCCTGTGTAGATTGCAAGAGAGTCTGAGTAAAGTTGACTATATTCTTATTGATGAGTATTCTATGCTTGGCCAAGTTGCTTTTGGTTGGATAGATAAGCGTTGTAAACAAGCCACAGGTTTACATAACAAGCTACTTGGAGGAATATCTTTCATTTTAATTGGTGATCCAGGTCAGTTACCACCTGTAGGAGACAAACCGCTCTATCATAGTAAACCGTCAAATGCTGATGGTGAACAAGGCTATCAAACATACAGAATGTTTGATAAAGTTGTCAAACTGACTGTCAACCAACGAGTACAACGAATTGGCTCCGAACAAACCCGATTTAGAGAATTATTGTTACGACTACGTAAAGCTGAGTCAACTGTTGATGACTGGAAGCTACTTTCAACTCGTCAACCATCTAATGTTAAAAATTTGTGTGAGTTTGAAGATTCTACCAGACTCTTCTTCAGCAATGAACAAGTTGCAAATTACAACTATGAACAGTTAACTAAACTTGAACAGCCCATTGCTCATATTAATGCTCGGCATTCATCTGCCATTGCCAAGAAAGTTCCTTCCGATGACATGTCTGGATTAGAACCTACAGTGTATGTTGCAAAAGGCGCTAGAGTTATGTTAATCATGAATTTATGGTCAAGCATTGGTCTCTGCAATGGAGCTACTGGAACTGTAGTTGATTTTATCTTTGAAAATAATCGTCAGCCACCAGATTTACCTATTGCTGTTATCGTTCAGTTTGACAACTACAGAGGTCCTTTACTGAGTGAAACTCGACCATCGTGTGCCCCAATATGTCCAATCACTGTCTCTTTCCAAACTGAACAAGGTTTACATGAACGACAACAGTTGCCTTTGAGACTTGCTTGGGCTCTTACAATTCACAAAAGTCAAGGTCTCATGCACTCTGCCAAAGGCTTGGATTGATATTGGTAAATCTGAGAAAACTTCAGGAGTCTCTTATGTTGCTATTAGCAGGGTAAAAGCACTCTCATCTTGTGTCATTGAACCTATGTCTTACGAAAGGTTAACAAGCTTAAAAAAATCGACCATTCTCGAATTTAGACTTAAAGAAGAAACCAGATGGGATCGTTTAGCACTGAGTACATACGATGCAATGAAAATATAAATCATTCAAAGCAAACTAAAAATTTCAAGGACCAGATTAAGATCCCACACATCGTACGAATTACAACGTGAATTCATTCTTGAGTATAAAATTTGGCTGGTGATGAAGGTGACTAGGTCAAAGTTGGTAAGTGATTCCATTCTTTTGACGTTATACATTTTCCATCTCCCTTTCTACAAACCTTTGTCAGAATCAACGTCAGAATTGAAATCTTCACGCTAACATTGCTGTAAATCGAAAATTTCGTGTAACTGCATTTTTGCAAATTCCTTACAAACTTCCCAAAATTGTTTTCTTCTGCCCTGAAAATTTCCTTTTTACTCTTTTTCAGCTTGACTTTCTTCTAACTCTGTCAATCAGAATTTGTATAACTGGAAGCACTCTATGTAATGCCAATCACAATCTTATGGAGCCAATCACAGTTGGTGCTCGTTAACAGCTTTACACGTGGAGACTACGACCCGTAACAGCTCTTGTTACGTTGCTTGTTGACACTTGAGCACACTTTACATTGAAACCAGGCAGTGTTGCGAGTAAAACTTATCACTAAAGGTGCGATATCTTTTCATATGATATTTTTGTCTGATTTTGAAATGTAGCAGTTTGTATAGATGGCTACGGTTCTATGCTTGCCTATGACGCTCAATATTTTGATTTGGTTGTTCGTATGTGTTATCGTTTAAAACATGTCCACTTTTATTTTAATAGATGAATCAAGACGCGGAAGGCAGACAACGTAAGATTCTGATTCTATCATCTTTTAGATTTACTCATGCATATGCCCCAGCTTTTGTCAATATTTCCATTGCGAAAAGCTTAGCTAAAACACCAAGGTTTTATTGCATGCATTGATTTTTGCAAAGCTTGACTGTATCATAATAGCTAAAATTAACGTGTTTACTAATAGTTTGTAAACTGTCAGTTCTATAAATACAATTGTGGAGAATTGTTAGTGTAAAATATCCTTTTTCATGTTGTAGAAAATGACGAGAGTTTGGAATTGGATTGTTACATTCACAATCTCTCAAAGATTCAAAAAGCCCAACTTTCCAACAGGCGCTATTTTAATTGTGTCGTACAATCGAGAGAAAAGCCAATTCGCGCCGTATGCTATTCTCCAGAAAAACGCCCCCAAATGCATGCGTTAGCCGCTGGAAAAAGTCCTGTGAAGCTGAGAGACTTCAAGATAGGCGATCGCGGTAAAGATCTTGTCATAACCAATCGTACGAAAGTCCAACCACTACCCAAAGAAGACATCACATTTGACATCTCTGACGAGTTGACTGCTAGCTACAGCGGTGAACCAATAAATCTGTCTTTAATTCATAGTTTGGCTGGAGAACAACTGGTGACCGTGAAAGGTGAAGTATCAAGCATATCTCCCGTAAAATTGGTCTCCACTCATTATTCCCAAAACATACCGAAGCAAGATATCATTATTAGAGATCCAACAGCATCATTTAAAATAGTGCTCTGGGGCGATCATGTTGATTCGTTGACCCTTCATCAGACCTACGTTTTCAAAAATCTACGAGTAAAAATCAACAAATACGAGCGCTATCTTAACACTCCACGCTCTGAAGAGTTTTCAGCCACCGAGTGTCAAGCGTTCACTACTCCACTTGTAGCTATGGAGCAAGAAGTTAGTACAACATCTATCATCACAGCTAATATTCTCGGCGTCCAAAAATCTGTCAAGTCATTGACATGTCAGGGATGCAATAAAAAGTCGGTTACAGTATCTGGAAATGTTGCTGTCTGTGAGCCCTGTGATTTGTCGCAAAGTGCGAAATCTTGTCCTGTGCACTGGGCCGTTCAACTTCTTGTCAAGCCCAATGACTCCGCAAAAAAGGTTCGTCTCAATCTTTCAGGGGAAACTCTGAAGGTTCTTTTTGATGTTACTGGATCAGTGATTGATTTCAATACCATTTCGGAAGAAGACTTGGTCCTGTCTATTTTGGAAACATCGTGGAAAACATTTATCATAACTTATGATGATCTGACCAATGAACTCATCGATATTTCAGCAGCTAATGCATGAATAAAATGACAGGACACCATATTTAAACTTCATATCATCTGTAGGTTTACATTTCCGAACACTGCCCATTTGGTGCTATTTGATATTTCTATTGTTATAGCCATTTTACTATGGCGCCTCAGGCTACTGTTGTTTTTACTAAACAAAATCGATCGAGTTCAAACAAACTCATCACTTTCCATTATATGCCTTTGCATGCTTGGAATAGCTTTTCATTATTAGATAATCCAACAAAAATAGCCACTGTTGAATTCACTGAACGACAATAGCCTTTGTATCGATATTTGTTAAGTATTAGATAGAATGCATTTGACATTATCAAGTAGAGTGATTTGATAGTCATACTTTGTATCGACTTAATTATCATATACTTGCTATGAAGTTCCATGTCTTTGATATTCGTACTTTGTATCCACGTTACTAGCGTATTATAATCATACACTATTTGTTATTAAGTAGAGTGTATTTGATATTCATACTTTGTATCCACCTTATTAGCATATTATATTTGTTATTAGGTAAAATACATTTGATATTCACACTTCGGCCGACTTTATTAACACGTGGTATTTGTTATTACGTGAAATGCATCGGATATTCATATTACAAAAGTACAATGAACACTTTCACATCGCTCTCGACCTATTCTCCCAGGCCCGTCACATGTAAGACTTTGGCATTGACGGTAGTATAAAGATATTTTGACGCTTGGACATAGGCCTGTTTTTCCGAAACTGCCGACGACCGTTGTTTGCAATTACGAACCCATAAAATCTTTTGTCTGTCCCAAATATATTTCTGATTTGATGATCAACATCAAAACCATCCGCAACATATAAGAACTAGCCAATTTCTTGTCTAGCCTAACATCGTACGCTAGCCTATGTCAGCTGACTAATTCATATTTACTACTTTGGACCACGAAATTACATGAATTCCTCACTATTTTGATGAAATTCCACTACTTCAAGATTTTTACAATGTTCCCAACCTACATTCCATATCTATGAACAACAGCTGTGAGAAACAACTCGCATTTGATTGTTTATTTCGAACGCTAAGCTAGCAACCGTTATGTAAAATCTTGTGCATTTTTTTCTAGCAAATTCATTAAATCGTTGAGCAATTGATGTAATTTATCGCTCCAAATTAGCAAATAAAAACGCCTCAATTCTGACGGCTCTACGACTTCTACAACACTTCTATCCTCGTACCCATAGTTGAGAAGACAAAGTTGCACATTTGTAGCAATATTATAGCATCTCCAAATCCAATGTCTTCAACTTCCTATTGCATAATAACGCGAATTAATGATTGCTATTGCGATTAAATCAAAGATTGAATCGCATCGGCAGCACTCCACTTGCGATAGTAATATCTAGTTTTTAGTATTGTAAAAATGTTTGCAAGAAACAAAAAGCGCACAGTGACGTCACGAGGCAATACCGCTTTGCGATCGCGGGTTCGCTTGGATGTACATCGTGGCGGCCGCAGAATGCGCAAAATTTTGCACTTTTATAGCCCAATATCTAGACTTCTATTTTGTTTTGAGTCGTAAGACTTGGCAGGAAAGGTAATTATCATACAATCTTTAATTTAAGCCTAAGTTGTTCTGAAGTCTGACTTCCCTTTAAGACGATGGTCTTTTTCGCCATTGTTGCTATTGTGGCCATTTTTGACCATTATTATAAATTTTGTGAAGTCTTCAGACTCTCTTCAACTAAATTTATTGAGAGAAAGACAATTAGAAGCGTTCGCAAATGAAATGTTTATAAATTATGATTAAAATGCGTTTTGTGAAATCCGACATACGGGAAGTTCCGACGAGAAAGACGCAAGAGGACCTGGGTACAAGTTGTACATTTGCCTGTGGAGCAGCAATGTGCTCTCTACAGGTATGCTTGTCCTGAAGAAATTTTCATCAGGGGGCAAACCCAAGTGACAAAGGTAATGGCTGCCCACCTGCGTCAGCTTTAGCCGAAGCCCTAGATGAGAAACTAATATTCAACAACAATGGCCTAAGTGTGCTGAATATGCAACCAACTGCAACTTGTGAAAGTTCAACTTGTCACAACTTGTTAGAACTTATGACTGCCAAGAGTATTTGGATAAAACACAAAACGTGTCGAGTGTTCTACTGATGATGACATGTATCACTTGTTGAAACGTTTAGAATAAAATGTTTACTATTTACAGAGTATCTGTTGTTTTGCATTTTATTAAAATTTACAACTTGTTATTCACAGCATTTTCACACAATGCATTGACGTGAGAAATTAAGTTACGAAAGCAGATTGTTTAGTTAATTTACCATTATGTGGCAACATCTCCCTGTCCAGGAAAAGTGTCGGGCATTAGACAGAATTATTTGTAAGACTGAGTCTTATGTAAGTCGTTCAACAGGTGAACATCAGACATGGTTGGATATTTTAGTTTTGTAGTAAGTTCTTGGAATGTTTTCATGGTGATTAAATAGCTAATATAAGGTTTTGTGGAGACACCAAGTAAATTTACTTATGCAAAGCTTTCAGTTCGTAAGTCCGACTGCTTTGCGCCGATCATAGTTCAGGCTTATGGACCGAAAGCTTTGCATGTGTAAATTTATGTAATGTTGTTTCGACAAAACCTTATATTAGCTACATTGGTTTTCTTATTAACGAGCGGCAAGGATCTTTCCAGGGGCTGGGACCAGTTGTTTAAGAGCTGCAAAGTGCAATGTGTTAACCCAAAATAGTCTTGTTATTTTTATTCACTTTACTGTACTACTGTAGTATTGTACAATACCAATGTCTAATCATATATTCAAGCTTGATGCCATGGCTATGAATAATTGCTTAACACTCCATATTCTCTAGATACTATAACTTTGCACTATTTGTTTTAACTATATTGTCGATTAAATGATAGTACTTTGTTCAGCAATATGTCATTAACTATGTTGTCGATTAAATGATAGTACTTTGTTCAGCAATATCTCATTAACTATATTGTCGATTAAATGATAGTACTTTATTCAGCAATATGTCATTAACTATGTTGTCGATTAAATGATAGTACTTTGTTCAGCAATATGTCATTAACTATATTGTCGATTAAATGATAGTACTTTGTTCAGCAATATGTCATTAACTATATTGTCGATTAAATGATAGTACTTTGTTC
>JAODVM010416721.1:0-26251 GCA_025400095.1 Phenganax marumi
AGTAATTACAATTTTCACATTTCGTGAATAACTTTTGGATATAACGAGGTGCTCTACTAGTTAGAGCTTTAAACGTCTTAATAATTTCCCTTTTCTTTAGGACCTCCTCAAATGGGGTCCATTTAAGGCTTTCTAATATCTGAGTGGAACGAACGTCGTAGGAATGACCAGTAAAAATCCTAGCTGCTCTCTTTTGTAACTTGAAAAGCTTATCGAGAATCGA
Organism: Phenganax marumi; assembly: GCA_025400095.1. Classification (NCBI taxonomy): domain Eukaryota; kingdom Metazoa; phylum Cnidaria; class Anthozoa; order Malacalcyonacea; family Clavulariidae; genus Phenganax; species Phenganax marumi. The sequence goes on from JAODVM010416721.1 coordinate 224, forward strand.
ATTATATCCATCATCCATATTGTTGAGCAATAAGTGAAATGAGGCAATACTAAAGCATTGTACATGATGACTAAAGTGTTTAGGGGAAGAAAGGATTTAGCTTTTCTTAATAATGCAATACTTGTTGAAGTTTTTTTTTGCATTTCTTGTCCATATGCTTTTCCCATCCAAACAACTCCACAACAAAACAGCTCGAAAACGTAAAATTTGTTGGTGTTACAAAAGTGACAATTAACGCCGCCCTCGAATAAACGGCGCCTTGAAAAAGACGCAGCAGCTGCCTGTAAAAAATTTAACAAACACCGCAGCGTTTGTTCAAGTAAATTCGGCATGGTAATAGTACACCAGGTTTATACACAAATGAACTGACATTAAAGAAGTACGAACTTGTATGAATGATGAAATTGTTTATCCCGTTTGTGACGTCATCTTATTCAGCAAAGCAAACATATTCAAACGAAGCAAGAGACAGAAAAATTGCACAAAAACTTGTTTTGCAGTGTTAGAAGTTGTTTGAATGTATAAATAGACTTTGAGTATAAATGGAAAATTGCACATGCAGTGTCTCTTCATTCAAATATTTAGAAACACAACATGCACTGGAAATATTATATCATTTATATACAAACGTATTTTATCTTACTTAATTTATTGACATAAAATCAATCAAAGCATATAAAAGAAAAACATGCCCACCTTGCGGTGAAACAATTGCTTACAACAGCGTTTTAGGGAATGAGAAAATCAATTTCCTTTACATGAATAACAAGTGTAATGTTTCCAGAAACTAAAAGAAAATCATATGGGAACAGACACAAATGCAGTGACCACTTGTTATTAGATACTATAAACAGAAGCTATCAGAATTTCGATATCGTACATAATAACATTTATTCACAGAAACACCGTTCCAGGTTTATATAATATGAACTTCTACATGCACTACCGTATAAATTATTCAATTCCCGTTGGCAAAATTATAATCAAAGTAACTAAATGCATGACTAAATCTGTATCTATTTCATTAAAACGCAGTATTTATATATTTTCACAATCAAGCGTTGAAGTTTATGCAAAAGCGAGTGCAAAAGCGCTAACTTTGAAGCTCAAATCAGCGACTTTCACCACCAACATCACTACGACCACCCACAAATAATCAATGAGAAAGGCCGCATCTTAAATTCTTGATTAACCAATAGAAATTAAGTACGAGCTTAGTCAGCGATATGTAGTGGTGTCAAGTGTAGGTCAATTCTGAACTTCGCTAATGTCACGGTGAGGTATTGTACATATTCATACTACTTGGCACAGTATCTCTTGTTTTATCAATCTCAATTTCTTGTTGTTTCAATCTCCACTTTCGAGAATATCTACCTGAGAAGAATATGACTAATTACGAGCTACGTTAGAATAACTTATATAACCATTACCGTTGCCATACCGAACGATTCAAAAACTCCTTCTTTCCACAAAGAATTTTAAAACAATGATATTACTATTTTTATACAGTTCATTACAGTGTTATGTACATAGTTTTGTAGAACTTTATTTCTCTTATACAGTTTTGTACATAGTCTTAATTCGACTATCGAATCATCTTGTTAATAGTGTTCTTATTGTATTGTTTAAATTCATGTAAATTTCTAACGCTATTTAATCTTCGGGTTACAATGTTAGTTTTCTTTCGATAAATTCAATTAAATTATATCCACTCTTCCTACGTGTGCATGAGTAGCCCAGGTGTGTACACATTTCGAAAGGGACATCTAGTGCAGGCGATTATTCAAAGTTGTCACATAATTTATTAAAAAAACTGCGCTCGCTGACCATTTCATATTCAAGCTCTAAGCTAACAGAGACACCAGTTGGTTAGCTAAAAATTTGTTGCTTTTGAAGTTTGGCCCGGAAACGTATGATATGGGATTGTTAGATAAATATCTGATCGCGTTGCTTCGCGTTTATGGCCGCGAGCATCAACGCTATTGTTATAGCTATTAATGCTAATTAGGATGAAAATGATATAAACTATCTTCGAACTCTATACAAAATTCTTTCTATTTAAATGGAAGTACTAGTTAAAGTCGCTCTAGTGCGGCATTTTTGAAGTCTATAAAACGACTCGAGCTCGCGTTTTGTCACGTCGAAAACCCTCGGCAGCGCTTCGCCTTTTAAATATGAAGCACGCTTCTATTGTTTTAAATAGTAAATATACTGCATGAGTATATTGACGTTTTGCTGTTTTAGCTTGCAATGGCAGCTGCCAATATTACGTTAAGCACTAGCCTGTTTTACCCTGGCGGGGGTTTGTTCGTGCTAAGCGACTCATTTTTGTGTCTAATGAGTTTTCATTGAGACTAATTGTTGTTGTTTTTCGTAACCAATCAGCGTTCGACGCGTTCAAGATGCTTACTAAAATTCTAACTTCCATAATTTTTTGCAATTGTTCATGCGGTACAGCCTGTTTCTGACGTCGAACAACGTGCTTCGCTTGTTTGAAGAAAAATATATCATCATCCGTTAACAAGAGTATATAAACGACACTAGAATATAGCTAGTATGCTAAAGTACTTAATAAGTCTAACGTAGACCTTCTGTTGCCTTGGGCAGTTGAATTCCATTGGCTTTGGAGTAAAATGTTTCATAATTATTAGCATGGACGAGCTAAACTGCGTACGTTTGTGGTTGCTGGTACCGCGTACGTGTAGCATCAACGGTGGATAAAACCAACTTAATTCAACAGCACTTTTACATTAAACGAAACATATACAGAAAGCTGAGATTTAAAAAAAAAGTGTAATAAAATTTTTACAGGCTGTACTGTGTGCTTAATATTGAATTTCACGCGTTCATTTTTTAACGATTCTTAAAAATAACGCCGGGAAAGACGAGCCCTTTAGATCTGCAATGATATTTTTCTCATGTCAGTACGGTTAGATGTTAGCGAGTATTCATAGATTTAGAATTATTGGTCAAAACCGTAGTCGCTAGAACAAGCACCTTTCATGCACCATTGAGAACAACTCTGCCAAAATCCGCAGGTTTTCCTCAAGTAGTAGGGTTTCCTCCACCACAAAAACCTGTTGTCCGTTAAACACCAAAGCAGCTATCAATTATAAGGTCGGATGATTGTCTCTTACTACAAGGTCCCACAACCAATGCGACGACCCTGGGCGATTGAGCGTTTACGAGTGCTGCTCCATCAATTTGCAACTCGCTCAGTATCTCAATTAGACGGTGTGAAACTTTAGATTGCTTTAAGAATCAATTGACGACATTTTTATACAGAAAGGCGTTTAACATTGTATCTTAGTGAAGAAATTCTTTATAAAGTAGGAGCATGTTCTCTATTTTACTATACTTTAGGATCAAAGTCACAGATGGTATATAGTAAGTTCTAAATTACTTGACTTTTCATACATTAAGCGCTATATTTAAATAATTAAATTATTATATTATTATTATAGAATGCTTATAGCGCGGGCTCGGATAATTACTTTCGGAAACTAATAACTCAGTTGCTGTAAAGATAAATAACATAAGCCAATGCACAACATAGACATAGCATAGTCATGAAAAATTGTAAAGCGGTTTAGACCATAATAATTTAGCAACGCTATAAAAATAATTGACATAAACGTAAACATGATACTTCGCCACTGTAAGTTAAGCGATGTATTTATGACACGTCTATGACCCGAGCGAAACCTTATGAATTTAGCGTAAACTTCAACTGTTCACTTTTTCTTCTTTCTTGCTCTCTCGCTTCCTCTGTTCTTGGCCTCTCAGAATTTAATTTCGTTTTTTAGTTGTATGCCTACAGAAACTTGTGCAATCTTTTATACGGAGACTGGATCTCAACACTATTAGCAATTTTATCAACATGTTCATCCCGTAACAAATATTTGTCAATGCAGACTCCCAGTGATTCCAGTTTCTCTTACTCTTTTAATGCGCACATCACCAACAATTACAATCGGAGTAGCGGATAAGTTACTTATATTACACCGTGATTTAATTACCGTATTCTCTCTATTAAGCCCCCCAGGGGGGAGGGGGTTTATTCTTTTCAAACCCTTTTCTGGAGGGCCTTATTATGGGGGGGGGCTTATTTAGTTATCCATAAGATCTTAGATGATTTTCTGCAAAATGTAAGGTATTACGTTCATAGTAATATAAAAAAACAAGATACACATCAGCACAACAGCAAGTTTTAAAAGGGGGAGGGGCTTATTAGAGAGGGTGGCTTATATGAGGGAGGGGGCTACATAGAGAGAATACGGTAATAAATATTCAGTTTTGATAAGATTAAGAGATAATTTGTTTGCCGAGAGCCATCGCCTAACGTTTGCAAGATCATGGTTGATGGCCACTTTCACATCACAAATTGACTCACCAGACGAAGTTAGTGTTGTGACTGTTAGGTAAGTTATCAATGTACATCACGAACAGAAGCGGCTCCAAAATTGAACCTTGAGGGTCCCACAGGTAACTATTTTCTTACGAGAAATTGTACCGTAGATAGAGCACATTTGAGTTCTGTTCGCCAAACACGATTTTAAGAGATTTAGTGCTGATTTATGTAAGCAATATAGATATTTAAATATTGGAGCCCGAGGTGATCATGATATTATTTTGGTAAACAAGCAAAAAAGCTTAAACTTTGGAAAACCACCAGTCTTTAGTAAATATATTGTGGCAAAAATACATTTTAATATGTAGCGGATATTCGACGGAGCATAATCATTGCCATAATTCGCTCGCTCGTCTTGAAATCCATCCATTCTACAAACATCTTCATGATCTTTTCTCTTCGCCACTGAGTTCGACTCGTCAGGTTGCATTTCACTTTCGCGAATCCATGTCACTTTGGTTTGCTAAGGCACTGTTCACACGGTACCGGATTCGCATGGTCACGACATTAAATTGAGGAGTGTGGAGGCCAGATTGTCTCGTATATTTTTGATAAGGTTGCAGAACTTAATAACAGCTAGTCCTAGAAAAAGCTGTTAGAACAAAAGTAAGCGCATAGAGGCTAAATTCGATGCCGTGACCATGCGAATCCGGTAACGTGTAAACGGGGCCTGAAACAGGTCGACAACAGTGAGTAGAACGAACGCCATGAGATATTTATCAAAAAATCCCGTATCATACACTTTTCCGCCAAACTTCAAAAGCAACAAATTTTTAGTTCAACAATTGGTGTCTCTTGCAGCATTGAGCTTGGAATATGAAATGGTCAGTGATTTTAATAAATTATGTGACAACTTTGAATAACCACCTGCCATAGATATTCGCGTTTCGAAATGTGTACTCACCTGGGCTATACTCATGCGCGAAGGAGGAATGCTTATTCTTAAGATTGGCTTCTGTTTCACGCACAATCCACACGACCGCAAGCCAACAGAGTCCAACAAATACATGCAGGTGTACAATTACACGAATTCTGCATGCATGAGTCTAATTTTAGCTTGAAGTAAAGAGTTTAAACAAACCGAAGTTCTGCTAGATTCATGCCGCTGTTCGTACAGACTCTCAGTTGAAAAAATTAAAGAGTAGACGAACGCAAAGTAGAGAACATATTTATATATCTTCCTAGAATAACGGAACGGACCTTCGTTTAACTAAATACAAGAATTGTGAACAGGATAATATCCGAAAAAAATGAGATCAAACTTTGACAGGCTGCTGACTGTTATATATTGAAGTTTACTCTCATTTTTACATAAAACTAAAGAAGAATTATAGTTTCGCTTTCTAATGATACTTTACTGATGTTATTGCGACAAGAAATGACCACGTACAGACAGCTCACCGTTGTCAGTCAAAACTACAATTTTTACCCCTGAGAATTAAAACTGCGCATTAATTTTCACCATCGACATTGTCAACATGCATGATGTTTGTGTCACAATCGGATCATAAATGATCGTTTTCATATGGTCGTAACTGCTGTATACGAAGAGTCACGGTAACTTAAATGCCAAAGTGTTCTATCGTCTTTGCAGAAAACGTCATACTAAACATACATGTTACTTGCTAAAAATTTGCTTTATTGAAAATTAATTGAAATTGTCGTAAATTCGGCTGTTTAGAAAGATCGCAACTCTATCTTTACGACAAGTACGATATGAAAACCAGCTTTAACTAGCGTTTTCAAGGCAGGAAAATCCCTTACGGAAAGCCGTACTAAATTATTTCTTTTAAACCGAGGTAATCATAAATGCAAAAGCGTAAATTGAAGCCGCTTGAGAATTGATGTTCCTGTTGTTGCGAGACTACAACTTTTAGTATAAAGTAAGTGGAAACATAACGATGTCTCTAAAAGATATTCAAAAGAAAAAAGGGAAAAACTAAAAACATTCAAGGCTGAAGGAACATGTTTGCTAAACCTTGTGGGAAAGTAAAGTTATGCATGCAAAGGTAACCCATGCAGGTTCACGCAAACTTATCAGTCATTGGCACAAGAAGTTGAGCATTTGGGTGGGAGCATTTTGACAGGATAAGAAAGTATGAAATTGGTAATCATTCTAATGTTCTGGTTCGGAATAAAAGATTGCGTAAGTTTCGATAGACACATGTCAGTTTTAAAATAGTGGATGCTTTTTATTTCGTATGCATTGATTACGTTTGTTAGTTTTCTAGTTCCAGTATGTATTTATCACTTCGTCAACTGAAATTGCAGATGTTCTTTTTAACGAGGGCACAATGTTTGAATCGAATACGGACAACGAGTTGTTGTTAATTTTCGCTTATGTTGAAATCCGTCCATTCGGAAAACTTCGTTTCGATCTTCTTTCTTCGCCACTGAGTTCGATTTGTCGGTTTGCATTTCACTTTCGCTAATCCATATCCACTTTGGTTTGCTAAAACACAGGTCAACAACGGCGAGTAGAAGCAACGCGATCAGATATTTATGTAACAATCCCATATCTTTATTCAGCCAAACTTCCAAAGCAACAAACTTTTGCTTCAACAGTTCGTGTTTCTCTCAGCTTTGAGCTTGGACTATGAAATGGTCAGTGATCGCAGCCTTTTATAAATTATGTGACAGCCGTGAATAATTGCCTGCAACAGATGTCCCTGTCGAAATGTACATACACCTGGGCTACTCTTGCGCGTAGGAGGAATGATTTTTCCTATACAAGTTTGGTTTCTGTTTCACTTGCAACCCACACGACCACAAGGCAAAAAAAGCTATTTGTTGTAACGTCATTTTCAGAGTCAGAGTACTGGTAAAGAGTCATGGTACTTAAAGTACCATTATGTAAAACAAGTTCATTCAAGGGTTCATACTTTAATCGAACAGTTGATATTTCCTGCGATTTTTCCCCGTTGAAGAATGTGATGGAGTTGATAACTAGCAAATATACTTGAGCCAACAATTTTGCTAAATACACTCGTCAGTTAATCTACTCTATTATATATGCCAAAACGAGAAAAATCGCAGCAAAAATCGCCCGTATGAATGGGCCTTAAGAATGATTACACTTTTGAAATTTTGGTAGTCTATGCTACTTATACACAAGAAAATTAAATTTTCAATCAGTATTTTGAAACTAGGGACCAATACAAGCTGGAAATAACTTTGAAATTTTTCTCAAGCACTAGGACTTTAAATTTTTTAAAGTATCAGCACTTTTAAATTATGTAGCCTAGTGACTGTTAGAACTATTGACTAAAATTTAGTCTACAATAGGATCTGTCTACTGTGCATTCATCGGCAAGATATTGCCATTGATAATAAGGTATTTTCCATGGTAAGGAACCTTATGTACACCATGTAAAGAGCAACTGTTATCAATGATAACCCATCAATGAAGTCTGTCACTATGCAGTTGTAGTTTTAACAAAACATTGTCTCGCAGGCAAAAATGACTGAACCGTACGTGCAATGTGCTATAGAAGGAGCTTAGAAGGAGTTTATCCCTTTAGGTATAGAAAAAGTTTAGAAAGCTTATGATTCCATTCAGTAATTATACTGTGTCATGCATTAGTACAATATAATCTGCAAAAGCTAGTGTACTGTTTTAATAAAAATCCTGTTAGTAAAGTACGAAGATCCGACCAAGTAGCATAGCGTGTACTAAAGATTTAACGAATTTTTAACTGCAAAATCCTTAAAACGTAGTAAAGAGTTTTACACAAGCAGCTGCAACTGGCGCTTTCATGAACCCTCTTCTTTTTTTGTTTTGTTTTTTCGCCTGCAAGCTGAGAAATTTTGGTAGGTACCGCAAAGAATCGGCTGCGATACAGACTGAATCTGTATCAAACGCGATTCGTTCGAGGAAACATAAATCTAGAAACGTTATTGGCTCTCTTTCTATATTTTTGCGTAGAGTTGTGTTGTAAGCCAGTTGCGTTGCTTGATTAATTATTCTCTGAAAAACTATCGCCAAGAAGAAAACGGGCTCAAGCAGGTTTCAACCAGCGAAATTTTTCACGCGAATCCTTTGTCTTATCAGCTCTCAACTGGAACTAATTAGATTTTTGATAAATTCCTAAATTGAAGCCTTTTCTGGACACGATGTAATTCCACGCAATTTTGCTCAATAAGTTGTGCTTTTGTTATGGAAAATAGTTGCAGCTTGCAAATTTCATGCAATTGGTGGCAATATTTTTGGCAAGTAATTGACTTTAGTTGCGTGCTTAAACACATTATATACTTGGCACTCCCTCACTTCTGAGTGCCTTCTAAATATAGACATCTATAAAATTAATTCCTCAAGATTGTGTTGTTGCGATAAATTATTAGAAAACGCTTATCAAAAACTCCAAGTAACAGTTTTAAAACGACTTATACAACATTGAATAATCAGGGTCAGTTTCAGCGTATATAAAAATATTTTGGTCTTTACATTAAGTAATTTTTCGTGTTTGTGTCTCAATTTGTAGGCACTCCAAAGGTTTGTTGCTGAGACGCACATTCAATCATGTAGATGTCTAAGATGGCAGCCGAGCAGTCATTCTAAAAATTTTTCCAATTAAGTTCGTCGAAACGTAAAATAAACAGTAACTAGCAAGTCCAAAAAATATAGGTGTACAAACTACATTAACTCTGCATGACTCTGTAAGTAAAGCGAATAAAAATATCGATCTTCTGCTAGAGCCATGCAGCTGTTCATATAGTCCCTAAATTCAAAAACTTATAAAATGTGGATGAGCACAAGATAGAAAACATGTTCACGTCTTCCGAGAATAACGGAACGGACCTTTTTTTTAACTAAATACAATAATCGTGAACAGGATATCCGAAACAATATGAAATCAAACTTTGACAGGCCGCTGACTGTTAGCTAGATATTAAATTTTACTCTCCCATTTCTATATGGAAAAAAAGAAGAATTATAGTGTCGCTTTTTATACTTTTCTTATGTTATTTCGACAAGAAAGGATCGAGTATAGTCCGCTCCGTTGTCAGTCAAAACTTCAATTTTTTACCTCTGAGAACTAAAACAGCGCATTAATTTGCATTAACGACAATGTCAGCGTGTTTGTGTCATAATGCTTTATCGTTGCAGCAGAAAATCTCATACTAAGCGTCCATATTACATGCTAAAGATCTCTTATATTAAAAATGAATTGAAATTGGTAATCATTTTAAGGTCCAATTTCGGTATAAAAGATTGCATAAATTTCTATAGGCAAACAATTAACGCCCGAAAAAGCTTTAAAGCCTAAGAAGTCAAGAACAGAGGAAGCGAGAGAGCAAGAAAGAAGAAAAAGCCACCGTTAAATTCATAACGTTTCGTACTACCTCGGGTTATAAAGCATGTCATAAAATACATCGCTTATCCTACACTGGTGAAGGATCATGTTTGCGTTTATGTTAATTATTTTTATAGCGTTGCTAAAAGATTATGGCCTAAACCGCTTTACCATTTTTTGATTACTCAGCTGCTATGTCTACATTGTGCACAAGTCTGTGCTATTTATCTTAACCGACAATTGAGTTATTAGTTTCCTAAAGTAGTTATCCCAGCCCGCCCCCTATAAACTTTCCTTGTGGGAGAAAACCAGAATACTCGAGGAAAACCTGCGACTTTCGGCAGAGCATAGTTGACACACACTAGTCTATAGCCTGCAAAGAATCATTATACATGTACAGAGAGCTGGGTTTAAAAAAAAAGGTGGTTCATTTAATGTAAAAGTGCTATCGAATTTTGCTTTATCCACTGTTGATGCTACACGCTGTACAAACAACCAGCAACAAAAAACGTGTGCAGTTTAGCTCGCCCATGCTAATAATTATGAAACATATTATTCCAAAGCCAAGGGAATCAACCGTCCAGAAGCAAAGAAAATCTACGTTAGACTAAGTACTTTAGCATTCTACATTCTAGTGTCGTTTACAACTCTTGTTAACGAATGATGATATGTTTTTTTTCAAACAAGACGAAGCACGTCGTTCAACGTCAAAAACGGGCTTTTTACCGCAAAAAACTGTCAAAGTTGGAATGTTAGTAAACATCTTGCACGCGTCGAACGCTGATTGGTAAGTGTAAAAACAAAACCAATTACTCTCAACTAAAAACTCATTAGACACACTTCGCACGACAAAAAACCCCTGCTAGGGTAAAACAGGCTTTAAGCTACTAAAAAGCACTCAGCAATTGATTAACATAATGCTGGAAGTTGTCATTGCAAGCTAAAACACGAAAACGTTAATACTCATGTAGTATATTTACTATTTAAAACAATAGTAGAAGCGCTTGTCATATTTAAAAGGCGAAGCGCAGCCGACGGTTTTCGATGTGATAAAACGTGAGCTCGAGTTGTTTTCAAGGCTTCAAAAACGCCACACTAGACTGGCATCAAATAGTACTTCTATCGATAGATAGAAAAAATTTTATACAGAGTTTGTAGATAGTTTAAATGCTTTTCATCTTAGTTAGGATTGATGTGTGTCTAAACGCGTTGCTTTTGACTAAACTACATAGGATGATAGGAGAAAGAGACAATCAAACGTCTTCACCAGGGTGTTTGCCAATTAAACAATAACGTTGCAAATTAAAATCATGCGACGTCAGGAAACCTAACGCAGTTACGTATTTTAGGGAAACAGGGAAGAAGTCTTATCTGTGAACAGTTAATTAGATTAACTATCTTTTTTTTATTGAACCCATGTTCACGGCGTTGTTTAGAACCGTAAGTCCGCATGGCAATCGCAAACTTTTCACTAGACTAACTGTTTGCGTGTTTTATTGATATGAATGGACTCTTTATGACTGTAGCAAATTTCCTTAACGCAAACTAGCACAGATGTGAACGTGCTAGTAAATTGACAATATCAGTATTTCAGTATTGATAATTACATTCTCAAATCGTGGATGCAGTAGCGTAGCTACAGATCGTGCTCGTCGTGCTGAGCACTACCAAACATTTTTCAAACTAAGATTTTTTGAAATACTAAAAATAGCTTGAGACTGCTTCGAAACACGACAATACATATTATTACGTTCCCACCTGATATCAGACCTAATAGCACGACAAATGAGTCGCGCCCGTTTTTAGTCGTGCTCTTATCAGGCAGCACGACTGAATAACATATTCCTTAGCGCTGATTGGCTAGATATACCTGACGGCCTGGTAAAATGGGTATGTCAGCCCTTGTTTAGTCGTGCTCTGGTCAGGCAGCACGACTAAAATATGAATTTATGATAAATATTTGGGCAAAATAGGTTTGTACGCATGCTCGCTGAAAATTATTCGTTCAGTCGTACGTAACTGCAACAGCACGACTGTTTAGTATTGTAGAATTATTCATCAACTTGCGGATTTATTCAAATGTTTATTGGCATTTGAATATGGAAATCAATCAGAGTGAGCCAAACGTAGCATCTGAAGACTTTAGAACCAAGTACATTGTTTCTGACCTTTTAAAAAGGCCCTTTAGTGGACGCAGTCCTATCGAACAGAAAGCAAATTGTATGTATGCGACGACTGACCCCTATGCTCATTCTTAAAACGAGAGATACAAGCTTCCAGCAATCTTGGTACAGAAAGAAAGATTGGTTGTGTGGTAGCGTTCAGAAGAAACGCTTATATTGATGGCCATGTTTATTATTTTGTCCAAAATCAACAACATAGACCAGTTATGCGCGACTTACTCGGCGACTGCACTCAGATGCGCTAAATAACTCAAACTTGTTATGTCAAACGAGTGTATAAGAGTCTGAAAAGGCCGTTTCCGACGATCCAGAGGCTCTAAATTTCGAAATTTTCCCACTCGGAGCCACCGAGTAGATGAAGTCACTATAGCACGACTAGTTCTTTATATCTAGCTACGCCACTGTACATGAGTGATTTTACTTTTAGGAGTGACAGATATCCGTCAGTGTCTCAAAGAACAAGCTTCCAAGACCGATTTCAAAGAGACATTTCCCAACATTGACTACGCGATGCTCGGTTATGATATAATCACAGGTTATCCCAATTCAAATAGCCACGATCCAGGATTTACTCATCCAATATTTAAAGCAGATTACAGTGGTTATCATTATAGCTCAGACTGCCGTTACGTTATTCCAAAAGGATTTCTTCTAATTCCTGATGTGTCGTGCGTCACGTCATTTTCATCCTCCATCATTCGCAACAGCCTTGAACTTCAAAAGTCGCTTGCTGATTCAGTTAGTGCTAGTGGTGGCTTTGGTGCTTTTAGTTTTTCTGCAAGTTCCTCTTACAAAAAAACTTCATCGGACGTTTCTAGTGGAGAAAAGATTTACATTATTTCTTCCTCGAAATGCAGCTATTTTTTTAGCAAAATCGATGAGTTAGAAACGCCGCCATTCGATCCTAAGTTTCTGCGCTGGGCAAAGGAATTGGAAAAAGAAACTACCTATAAAGATTTGGTCGAATTTGTTCGATATTTTGGAACACATTTTCCTATTGGGGTTGTGTTTGGAGCGCGCTACATAAAGCAGCACAGCATGACAACTGAATCGTATAAAAAAGCGTCATCGAGTGGAATAAGTGTTTCGGCTCAAGCAAGCTATTTCAGTGGCAGTGCTAGCTTTAGCTTAGACAAAAAACAGCAAGAAGCAGCCTCTAAGTTTTCTCTGGAAACTGAGACGACTTCTGTGAGTGTCGGAGCACCGCCACCAAGCAACGGTGACTCTTTATTCTGGGCGAATTCAGTTAAAGAAAACCCGGTTCCAACGCACTACAAGTTACGACCATTAGCAGATTTATTTACAGAAAGATTTACGAAACAGATTGGGATGAATTATGTTTTGATGAGAGAAAAACTTTTAGGGATTGAAAAAAAGCATTGTGAGCAGTTGTTGGCAGAAGGCACAGTGAACACGTGTGATGATGCAATCCCCACTGGTTTACAAGTTAGTCAATGTGCGCTTCTAGGTGGTAGCCATCTACATTTTGAAACTGAAGTTTCGGATTCCGCATGTATATCAAAATGTTTTGATGACAAATACTGTTTGGCAGTCACGTATTCACCTAAATTGTCAATATGTTTCTTTCACGGTGGTGCTACTCAGCTAACAGTGAATTGCAAGGAAAGAAACGACCATAAAATTATCATTTTTCCAACCCGAATAATGTATCTGAAACAGGATCTAGCCGTGAAACAGCTCGAAGCTAGTGATGCAGCAAGAGATGGGAGTACCAATGTTCGGAATAAAGCTGAGTGTGAAAAGATTTGTCTTGCTGATTTCGCTTGTGACGTGTATACCTATGTAAATGGTACCAGCAGAGAAAAAAACAACTGCAAGCTCTATTCATCGAAATTTTTGAAGAACTTTAGAAAATCAAACTTAGATCTCGTAACATATTTTACCTACCGCATAAATGGAACTATAGGATCTTAACCTATTTACATTCAGCACTGATGCAATCATGGAAAAAAACTTAATGAAGAAGCACATCAAGAAATCGTTAAAACATTCCTTAAAGCGTTAAATCGTTAAATCATAGACTCTACAACAGTCAATTTCCAAAGAAATAGACAATGATAATGACTGAAAACTTGAATAGCAGGACCAGATAGTCGTACTGGCTACGCCGGTGCATTCAAATCTCAAGATAAATTGTGGAAGGATTGTTTAGTGTTTGCCAAGATTATAGATAGATGTTTCAACGCTATTTTCCTACTTTTCTTTCGTTGTACTTTGTTTTGTGTTTTGTTGACTAATTGTATAAAGATTGATATCAGACGAACTAAAGTGTTTATGTTACTAAACAGCCTGTTGACTGATTTATTATTAGTAACTGTTAAGTTTAGATGTAGTGCAATGGAAACAGCAGTTGGCCACAGTGAAATGATACTTGCCAATGTTCTTGAAAAATTTCCCAAATATTGGACATGTGCAAGTTTCGAGTGGAATACCTAAGTCTCATGTCTAGTTAAACTACTGCCGTTTTAAAATGTTTATGCAACGAAATTTTCGATCACCTTTTTATAGGCTTCACAAAATATTTAGCCTTTTAGAAGCGTTTTGATTTATAAATGAGTATTGTACGATTTTTAGAACTGCACAAATTTTGCGTCTAAAGTTCGACCACGCGTGCGAATTTGTTTGACTACCATGTGACGTGAGTGTAACCAACATCATATGGCCGCTATTAAATTTTTTGCGTATGAGTATCTCACCACGAAACTAGTTCTCTGTTAATTTTTGGTACTGATAATTCATGTTTCTCTGGGACATTGAATATGAGCATTTTATGGTGTTTGCAGAAAAGATATATCAACATAAAACTCCGATGAAATTATGATAACGAAAACGAGCCTACATTTTAGCTATATTGAAGATGTATCTCTGCGCACTCGAGCGTGCCATCAGTAAAGGTCTCTGAGTTGGTGCGTTGTTGTCTTTAATCTCTGGGCTTTGGGAATTCGGCATATCACCCTAAATTTCTTTTTCAATGAGGGAGAAGTGCTAAAATGTTAATTAATATTCTATTAAGAGTTAGTGCAACGATTTTTTTACAAGCTGCATTGACGGCAGGTCGTTGGAAGTTTTTCTAAATCACGCTGTGCCAAAGTATCATTTGTCTTCAGAATACACATCGATATTAATTTAGATGAAACGGTAGATTTGTATTTTCTTGAGTGGTGTTCTGTGCTCTCAACACAGTTGTTCATCTAATCAAAAGAGAATACGCATGCTTACCTGGTGCACATCCGATAATGCCAAATACTTCACAATTTATTACTATATTTCTTGGTATCGTGTTGCGTCCGAACTTCTGGACTTAGGGTTAAAGCAACAGTTTTTCCCCTCCTAAAAACATTTTGCAGAATCTTTAGGTGATCTTCATGTCGCCTTAAATATGTCGTCATGCAAAATTGTTCATATTCAGGCGTATATTAGCTTTTGTCCAACTTGTTTGTTGATAAACATCTTCCGAAAACATCGTAGAATGCTTATAGAGAATACCTTGGACGGGCACTGATAAAGTTTTAGTAGCAACAAGCGAGAGTATTTGGCGGCGAAGTGCTCACCATTGTAGTAAAAATACGCGTTTTGATTGGCTAATGGCCAAGTATTAATTATAGCAGCCTGCAGATAATTGAATTATTGAGCAAAGGCTATCTTTAAAACACGGAATGCGGAAGCATGGAATGGAATGGGGAATGGAGCGTGGAATGGAATCATCCGGAATAAGAAAATGCGGAATCTTTAAAACCCGGATTGGGAAAATGCGGAATCTTTAAAACACAGAATGGGAAAATGCGGAATCTTTAAAACACGGAATGGGAAAATGCGGAACTTTAAAACACGGAACGGGAAAATGCGGAATCTTTAAAACCCGGGATGAGAAAATGCGGAATCTTTAAAACACGGAACGGGAAAATGCGGAATCTTTAAAACAGAAAATGCGGAATCTTTAAAACACGGAATGGGAAAAGGCGGAATCTTTGGGGTATTTTAGAAATTATTTAAAAAATTGGTGGAGAGAATCTTTGCACAGATTACTCGCAACAAGTAAATAAACCCAACAACAATAAAGACTTATAAATGAGCAACAAGACAAAAAAGACTTGGTTTGACATCCAGTTGGAATACTAAAAAGGTATACACATATTTGATGTTCTGCAACAGTGTTAAAATATGAGATAGATAGATAGATAGATATATAGCTAGATAGCTAGATAGTTAGATAGCTAGGTTTAATGAGAAACACCTTGCAGTCGGGTACGACTGGATTGCGTGTTACTTTACAACACTAATAATTACGAAAAAAATAATTAAATCTAGAGTATAAAGCACCAATTACAGATATGTATATGCTTATGTAAAATTATATATTTACAAGGTTAAAACTACAAAACATTGTGGTTAGGAGAATTCTTTAATACAAGAAGGAATGAATGTTTTTAAAAATCTATCAGTTTTAATCACTGGTAATTGGAAGGTACGCATATTACGCAAATCGTTAGTGGCAGGAGAGCGGACAGGAAACAAGTTTGACAACTTGTGTGCAGGGTCCTTGGTTATCTGATTATATAACCTGAGACAAGCATGCCTTCGACGATCGCTTAGGAGTGGCAAGTTGGCTTTGTCCAACCGTTCGTTGTAAGTCAGACCAGGAAAGATTATAGATGTAACTCTTCTCTGAACTCGTTCTATGTTATCGCTGAGATACTTGGGCAGAGCGAAGTGAAATACCTCACAAGCGTATTCCAGAACCGGTCTAACGCAACAGCAGTAAAAGTATAGGATATCCCTAGCTGGTATTTTTGCTCGTTTCAATTGAACTATAAAGAAAATCCTCTTGTTGGCTTTCTTTATGATGTTGAGGACATGCGTAGACCATTTAAAATCATCACTAATGGTAACGCCGAGAATTTTGGCTTGACGAACCAGATCCGGACTCCCCGCAAGAAGGTGGATACTATCAAAGGGTACTCTAAATCTGTGGAATTGGAAAAGAAGCTCTTTACATTTTTGAACATTCAATTGAAATTTATTCTGTTGATTCCACATTTCCAATTCATTAGCTCCAGATTGGATTTGGCTAGTTCCTTCTCTTGGGATTGTTTCGGAAACCGTTGTATCATCAATGTATTTCCAGTGGCTGGAATTTGTAATCTTCAAATCGTTTATCATGAGAATAAACAGCCAAGGTCCCAGCTTAGTGCCCTGTGGGACCCCACTAGGGACAGGACCCCACTCAGAAACGCAGTCCTTTGCAAGTTTCACCCGTTGTTTCCGGTCACATAAAAAGCTAATAAGCCAGTTTACAATAGAAGTTGGAATAGGCAATTGGCGAATTTTGGCGATTAGAATTGAGTGATCAATAAGATCGAAAGCTTTCCTATAATCGACAAGAAGGACCCGCACAGAGTTACCAGTACCGTCGGTTGCTTTTGCCCAGCTGTGCAACATGCTAATAAGGGCAACAGTTGAAGAAGATCTTGGTATTCCTCCAAACTGATTGGGGTCGATATGCTTCAAGATGGCAGGGGCAACAAATTTTTCAATGATGAATTCTTCGGTCAGTTTTGATAGACAGCAAGTAAGGGAGATGGGTCTTAGATGTTTGTTAATATCACATACAGCTTTCTCCTTGGGGATAGGAATAATGTTCGCTAGCTTCCATAGGCTTGGTAACGTTTGATGGCGGAGTGAGCAGTTAATTATGCTAGAGATTGGACCAGCTAAGATTTCAGCATATTCTTTATAAATAAAATTACGAACTTCATCAGGTCCTGGTGCTTTTGAAGGACTTAACAATTTGAGTTTTTGGTAGGTTTCCCACGGTGTGGCGATGTCAGCAAGTTGGTCAGGCATCCTGTTAGATTGGTCGTTGTTTGGGGTGAAGGGATTAAGTTCCTGCATAGGTTCAAGAAAAGCGTTGTTAATAGCATTAGTCAAATCGACTAAGGACAGATGTTCTAAGTTTTCTGATTGGATACGATGCTGCAAGTTTGAGCGAGACATCATTCCACTAATACGTTTTACTTCACGCCACCAGTGTTTCGGGTTAGATTGTTTCAAACTATCTACTTTTGTCTTATAGTAATAAGCTTTGCAAGTTTTCCTTTTCCTATTAACCCTGTTCCGATAGAATTTGAAGAGGGTGTCATTCCCGGAGAAAAAGGCACGCTGACGGAGTTGTACAAGGCGCCGTAGGTCCTCATTGATCCACGGGTGTTCGTTGGGGTGACGCAAAAGACGTTTTTTAGGCATTATATTGTGTAATCCTGAAGAAAGGGTATCAATGAAGAGTTGGTTTTTTGTTTCAACTGATTCGAGTGAGTCGAGGAAAGACCAATCAATTTCACTTAAGTACCGTCCAAACATAGCATTATATGAGGGTCTCGTATCACGTTTATAGACAACTTTTTTCATGTTTGACTTTGGGTTTCGGAAACTTGGGGAGACAGAGATTACGAAGTGGTCAGAAAGGCCGAAGGGTGGGAATGCGACGATGAAATCCGTATGGTAGAAGGGATACAGGTTGGTGAGCACTAAATCAAATGTATTAGCTCCCCTTGTTGGTATCTTCACTAG
The DNA here is from genome assembly GCA_025400095.1 of Phenganax marumi. NCBI lineage: Eukaryota > Metazoa > Cnidaria > Anthozoa > Malacalcyonacea > Clavulariidae > Phenganax > Phenganax marumi. The sequence continues at coordinate 18,700 of JAODVM010416721.1, forward strand.
TTGTTTTAAACCAAAGTTTATACATAACTGCTTTATGTCCAGGTGGTTAAAGTCGCTAGCCAAAATTAATCCGCAGCCAGGATAGAGACTTTCGACTCGAGTCAGTGATGCGCTTAAGTGCTCCAAGATTTCACTGTCATTTGAAGACGGGGCGTGGTGGGGGTGGTATATTTGAAACTTACTTCCAATCGTGTCTAACAACTCTTTGAGAAGGTATTCACACAAATCCAAGGAAAACGCTCTTCGTACACTTATTTCAAAACCAGTATTCTTAAAAACGGCGAATTGGGCAGAAAAATTTGTTAGTTTTTCGTCAGAACTTTGTTTCAAATCTCAAGTGCCTCTAGACGAGAGCTCACTAGAATCTGTGCAATGATCCAGGGTAAAACTTCGCGGGTTCTAAATAAAACTAAAAGTCCCAATCTTTTGAATTTTCCAATGGATTTTACCTTTAGAAAGGTTTTAATCCAATTCATTTCACTTATATAATAGTGAATCACTTAATGAAAATCTTACTAAGTTTTTACATAAACTTGACTTCTTTGGTGTGACCTCACTTATAGCGCACGTAAGTCTTATATTGCTGTACCTTGCTCGCAGTTTCTCAGCTAAACTTACTACTCGAAAACTTACATCATATCTTGGGTCATAATACTCATGATTTAAGCTAAGAAACAACAGAATGCCTTTCGATTTAAACTCACGATCTTTTCACTTCAAACATGAAATATGTATTCATGGTGGTGTGAGACTTCGAAACTGAGCTCTCAACGGGGAAAAACCAGTGGAAAAAACCCACAATTTCCACCCCGAATCGCTTATAAAAAAAGGAAAAGTAGAATTAGGTATTTCATTTTCACCACGACAAAATCTTTGTTTTATCTACAATTGTCATACGTATAAAATGGTACGTAAGAAGAGAGTAACTCGTGCTTTTATACGTAAAGCGAAGCGTAGATTCTGTTGTGTTGTGGGTAGTTTGATACGAGAAGCTATTGTTCAGAAATCGATTCGTGGAAAAATTTTGGAGAATACCATCGCTATTTCTTACATGATCAGGTCAGCTCTTCCAGATTCTAACTCCATTGAAGCTTAAACACTTTTTGCCGTATTCAGTGTTGGGACGTGGTAAAAAGAAAGACAAATCAAAACCCCTCAAATTATGACCATGATTGGAGGTAGAAAACTGAAATAATGAGTACAGTTTAGATGGTGCCATGTTATTATTTGTGGAGTTATTTATGGAGTTCCAGATCATATGCTCTTAACTGGACATTACTGGGATTTTAAAGCCCTCAAGAGTAAAACTCAATCACAACAAGGTACCCGTCCAAACTGGGCCAGAATTAGCACCTGCCAATATGTCTTGTTTCCATTTGATTCAACTCATTTAACGTTCGTCGTTTGAAATAGTTTTATGCATTATAGGAATGAGGTATATGGAATATTATCTAATTATATATTCAAATACCAATATTGTTGATATTTTGGTGATTTCTTTTAATTTGTGATTTGAAATTTAACTGATTTCGAGTTCATCTTAAGATTTCTAATATCGCGTCTGTATTTCCTACTAGAAAACACCACTACCCAACTTCTCAATCATATTTGCCACAAACACTTTAAAAATAAACAAGTTTCTACTTACGTAAAGGTCGCAAAATACAGGAATGGACAATGGTATGTTTCTAGTGATTTCTGATTTAGAAACTAAATTTAATTTTATTTCAAGATTTTCAGTTTGATTTCATGTAATTGTGTTTTACAAAATGGCATACGCGATTTCAGCCTGACTTGTGCCAACCAAAATAAACAACATTTCTTTATACCAAATCGGCGAATCGGCCAATTTCTCAATCATATTCGTCACAGGCAACTTCAAAATTAACAAGTTTACTTACCTAAAGGTCGAAAAATACAGGAATGGACGATATCTGTTTCTAAATCTTCGCACTTAGCTAGTGCCGAATGCGGAAGACTGTGGTATGTGTGTCACGTGTTTATACATTAGTTTGAGATTTCTTTGATTTGTACCCGACACTTTCATTCCATAAATGGAGAAACGCGTAACCGTTTTTAATGACCTCTGACAAGCTCTAATCGCAGCAAGTGCTCTTAAATATGGAATTCTCTTTTTTTCCAACAGAGTAAATGCCCGTGAAGGGGGCGTTTGTTGGGAATATGGTGACATACAACTTAGGACTGTTTCATAGTTGTATCCCTTTCCTCTAGAGAAATAAGTTACACGGCTAGCGTAATTTGAATTACCACTTTGCATTAAACGTGACGAAAAAAATAAATACATCACCGACCAGTTAAGTCTTTTGCTTTTTGAACAATTTTGATCTGATAATTATTTCTTTTCGTTGCAGTTAAATTATGTTTCACCGTAACGCAATGGTGTTTAGTCAACAGAGGTATCAGATAGCGCGTACCTATTCATGCCCATTGAAATTTTGTATGGCGGATAACCTTGCAATGTTTTGCCCTACATCTATTTTGACCGTTTTCAAAAATTGTTTTCAAATAGAGCACGCAAACTTAAAGACTTACTCTCAAACAAAATTGATCAAAACATATAAATTTATATTTCATTTCAACAGAGAACGAAGAAACGTAAGTTAGATCAACTTGTTACTTCGGAAACAATCGACGGCGGGAAGCTTCGTGAGGCGGCGACAAAAAAGATGATCAGCGTATTCTCCTTCATATCTTAGATGATGATTGCGTTGCACTGGAAGTGAAGTACCACAAGCGGTGTTACGAACGTTATACATCCTTTTTAAGGTACGTCAGCCCTCCAGAAGAGACAAAATATGAGTCATACAAGTTTAAAACGGAAAACTTTTATTTAAAATATTACTTAGATAATTAACACTATACATATATCCAAATAGTATAAGTCGTTACAGTTGTTAAGAATATCCCGGCGTAGAGCAAAGAGATAGCCGACAAATTACAGCTACAATATGTGACCCTAGTTTTTGGTGAGGCTGTGTGTGCCAAAATACGGCATGGTGGAAAAATTATGCTTTTCATGATCGTTTCGTCGTGCGGCTTGGTGCATTCCACACTATTATGACATTTTTGTCAGCGATATCCAAGATTTTTGAAGATGGAGGTTTGAAGGTAAGGTTTTTTTCTCCATATACAGTGTACGAATTCACGTATTATATTTTAAGAAATACGTAAGCGTTTCTTTAATTTCTCTATTGTCAGACATCGGTAATCGTAAGTGACTTGTTTTGCAGGGATAGTTCTTATGTTTATTCGCGCCGCAAGATAAATTGACTGGAATTTACATCTCCCAGCGTTCAGAACTCTGATTCCTTGGTTCTTTGCCTGCGACCGAGTTCACTACGCACGATATAGCTCGGCTTATTGGTTAGAAATGATATCACTGGAATCCACTCACCTAGTTTCTTACATAGCATTTGCACTATTTCTATCAGTTGCCAGGAGCTTAATCAACTATATTCTTACCAAGATGTTTATGATTATAGGAATTCTTCCCGAGTTATCATCTAACTTTGCAGTACAGCGACAGCTAGAGCGACCACGGGTTTTCTGCAGTAGCTTGCGATCAAACTATTGAACAAACGGTTAATCGCGATTTTAAGACTACAGGTGGTTTGCCTGGTTTTTCCATGAGCTGTACATCAGTCCACAGATGGTTATTATCACAATCGGAAAGAGCAGCAATTACACAAAAGTGCAAATCTCTGTCTGAGATGAACTGTAAATATCGGTATGCAATGATTAAACAAATTGGAATTAGACAACAGTAAAAATTTTTCCACACTCTTATATTCTCTTTTAAGTCCGTATTTTTGGAAAAGAAAAGATCTAGATTTAAGCAAGTGCGAACGGCATGAAAAATATATAAAGGACGTAGCGAACACAGTTTTAAGTATGGCAAATCTGTTCAGCGGGGATCAAGTCGAGCTACTTAATATTTCAAGTAGTATTAAAGTTGGAAGCGATGTTGCTGACAGCATTCTCTATGCTGAAGAGCTTGGTAAGCGTCAATACTCTGAATTCTGCCAAAAGAATCTCTTTACGGGTTGACCCTGATATTTTCAGTAATATTAAGGAAAACAAATTGAGAACGTTTTCTTCAGAAAAATTGGCAGTGAAAACCACCAAAGGCCGACAAAGTAGTGAAAAGACGAACAGAAATCTCTTTGCTCGACTATTAGTAATTTCCAAAACTACTTTCGAGGGAACTACTTTCGTACAGTCGGAGCGATTATCCACTTCCTATCGCCACTGTTACCGGGGCCTTGTAAAGACAGCCAAAGCCAAGATGTTTGAAATCTTAGAGAATGCAGCTAAAGTCCAGTTTTGGAAATCATGAACCTTGGAGATAATGCACTAATTGTTGATGCCATGGCTGTTTTGCGAGCATTGAAAGGCAAATGGGAACATTTGGCAAATTTGCGGATTCGACGTTCGATTATTTGGTGAAACTAGCGAAGCAATGCAACTCGAGCAGACTTGACTTTGTTGCTGACAGGTACCCAGAGATAAGTATACAGATTTCAGAAGGATCGAAGAGGGCTGCTAACGGCGTTCAGAGGGTGCACATCTTAAACAAAGATCAGGCAATTCCGAAGCAATGGAAAAAGTTCTTAAGTTCTGGACAAAACAAAGAATCGCTAATCGCGTTCCTCTAAGATCACTGAAGGAGCTACAACTCCTCATATTTAAACACCCTTAAATGCATATACGTTACCTCCAAAGAGAAATGCTTTTTGTTCAAGTGTTGGTAACTTCCACACTGACCACGATCTAGTAAGAGAAGAACCCTGACTGGAATGCGACCCGGAAACGGATACGCGCTTACTTCTTCATTTCAAGGATGCAGCAGTTACATACGAGCGTGTCATCATCAACACACCAGATACGGATGTATTTATTCTTTGTATTGCCGTGCAGAAAACCGCTGGCAAGGACCTGCTTGTGATGACAGGGACTGGCAGTTAATTTCGCCTCATCGATATTTCTGTGATATCGGATGTATTAGGAGAAGATTTGTGCCCATGTTTTCCAGGATTCCATGCTTTCACCGGTATAATTAACTGAGACTAAATGGTCACTAAATTTTAAAAACCTATTTTGCGAACCTGTATTAATTGGTTGTATTTTCATAACAACTTTTTTTTGGTGTTTACAGGATGTGATTCGACAAGTGCCTTTCAAGGGAAAGGAGAAACAAAACCTTGGAAGATATTGCAAATGTATCCCCAAAGTTTTGGAAAGTTTTTATCAATTGGGAAGATCATGTGAAATAACCGAAGAGCTGTTCATGTCGCTGGGTAAACTTGTCTGTTTACTCTACGGCGACAAGACATCGACAACTGTTGACGATTGCAGATACGAGCTTTCAAATCAGGCAAGTACTCTGATGATGCTCTTCCTCCAAATAATGACAGCCTTCGTCAACATATTGAACGAGCAAATTTTCAAGCGATAATGTGGAATAACTGGGCCTATCAGCCCAGTTACGACTTCCACCAGTCATTGGAAATGGATGGAAAATGTCGGATGGCGAATTAGAACCTGTGTGGATGACGCGCGATCTGCTCCCGAATCCCTTGTGGAGTGCGTCAGTTGTAAGTGTCAAACGGGCTGTAAAACGAAGGGCTGCACGTGTTTGAAATCTGACCTAAAATGCACCGATTTATGCAGATGCATAGCGCCATAGACTACCATAATGATCAGCAAAGTTATAATTTTGGGGAGACAGACGAGTCTTTTTCTGAGATTGATTCTGGCAAATGGGACTCAGACAGTGACCGCGATGAGTTAGATGACGAATGCGATTTCTAGACGGCGATATGGCAACGAGTGTGAGTACGCGTTGCAGACTTATCTGATAAGACTCAAAAGGAAATGATAAGGTGTAAATCATATGTTGGTAGAAGACTAGAAGTGTGACACATCACCGGAGAAGGGTATATCGATGTTGTTGAGTTAGCACAACCCGGAGGCAAAACATACCAGCCTAACGATTCTTGTAAAGCAATAAGGAAAGTTAGGAAACATCGAAAGTGTGAGTTTTCTGCATTCCATTGCCAAAAAATCTCATTTAATTAATGATGTTGATGCATCAAAATGACTGGAACTAGTACGGAATAATTTTATAACATGAAGTTTCTCACAACAAAATGGCGGAATTGCAATTTTCGAGGAGTGAAAATTTGCGATGTTTTATCGTAAAATACAAGAAAACTGCAGGTTTGTACCAGTGACAATAAGTGAATTGATATTCTACTCATAAAAAGCTACAGCTTTATGTAAATTTTAAGTAGTGCCCGAATGGGGGCAACAAAAGTACTCAAAAACCGCCCTGAGAAGCGTCCCGCCGGTCCCGGAAGAATTTTTACCGTAGGAATTATTGCCTGTCTGGCCATCAGTCCGCTTGACAAGCTGTGTGTCCAAAATGACGTAATATGCCTTGTGAGAAAGGCTAATTGTTTATAATTATAAATAACAATATTTTGTTATTATAAATAACAACAATTTGCTAAAGACGTGTTCTTTTATTCAATATTTGGTACTGAAACATGATGCGTTCACTCATATAGTGTTGTGCTTGACTAAATGCTCTGGTTGAAATGCAGTAAAATTTGCCAGGTTACAATTCTATTTTGTTTTGTTCCAGGTTTTAATTACCCACAAATTTGCAACCAAACACCAATTATGGGCAATTAGAACAGGAAGTTCAAAAGTGTTGCCAAGGTTTCAGATTGTGTCGGACGTGGTTTAAATTGAGGTTCGTATATTGATGATGAGATAATTTGCATGAATATCACAGTTTTGAGGTTTCATTACTATGATGCAGAATTTTGAATAGCTGGCTGCGGACTTGGCCTCTGCTGGAAGAAATGTAGTCAAATCTATAATGTGAGACTAGGCCACTCTAGCGATTGCTTCCCAGGCTAAGGCTAGCCCTCTGGCAGCACTTATTGGGGTAGAGCATGGTAAGGGCTTGTTAGTGTCAGGGAAAGCTTCATCAATTATTTACTTAGGTGTACACTTTGATAGTCAAAAGTTAAATGAAGTTCATCCAATGGCTACTCAAAGACAAAAAATGACACCATACATATACAGAGCCTCTTAATTGCATGCGAAGAAACCAAGTTGCACAGCTATTTGATCTGGGGACTTTTCGTGCATTATTCAACAAACTAACTCTAAATATTAATGGTTGAATATGAAAGATCTATAAATACAACTGTGTTATAACTTGTTGAATATCAATGATCTATAAATATAACTAGATGAATATCACTGACATAAAGGTACTGAATATCATACAACTAGTTGAATATCTCTGATCTGTAAGAATAACTGAATGGGATCATTGAGGTACACAAGACCCCCCACCACGACAAGGTATTATTATTATTATTATTATTATTATTGTTATTGGCATATTGGCAGAAAAAATGTATATGGGATATTGGCAGAAAAAATGTATCAACATTTGCAGGTAAACAGGTTGTTACAGGACGAACAGAAGGGATGCAGGAAGAGATCGCGAGGG
>JAODVM010416832.1:0-26249 GCA_025400095.1 Phenganax marumi
TAAATAAAAACACCATTTTACTTAGAGTAGAAAATCAGAGGCATCATTTGATATAAATATTTAGCACGAAAACAAACGATATATAGTGGTGTGCACATGAAGAGCATTTAATAAATAAACTCAAAAGTTGTACAAGTAAAAAAACAACTTGGCTCATTGGGAACTACACTAACATGCCATATTCCATGTCAATGAGGCACCATGGGTGGATTTCCTGCCTGCTGCAATGTGGAATTCATGCATCCTCATTTACTGAGAAAGCCGAAGAGATTCCAACAACAAGTATACCTACATGACAGGTATACACTGTATATATAGTCAAAACATATGACAAATAACCATAGGTTCAACATGTAATACTGGTGACCTTGAATACTATGATCTACTAAAAGACTCAGAGAACCTAAAGTCAACTGCAATGGTCATTGAGCATGTATTACCTGCTGCACAAAACATTACATCAGTACTAATGCATATATACAACCAAAAAACAGAAAAGAATAGTACAACATTTGCCGTTCTTTGGACTAAATGGATTTCATTTCATGGAACTTCATGCAAAACTAATTGTGTATTGTGGGTTGATAACAATGAGAATGAAACACAACAATTTACAGTTCTAAAAGCCATATGCATTGTTGAAAGAGAGTTGAATGATTCCTGGTTCGTCACTGAAGCATTGCACAGAGTTGTAGCTTTGGATAAACATTTCAATGCCTATGAATTAAACAACACAGGGACGTTCACAATTGTAAGACAACACCAGCTTGCCTATTCTTTTCCAATTCATTTGATCATGTGCAGCTAATGATCGAGAACAAGGGAAAACGTCTGTTTGTCAAACGTTTCTAGTTGAGTTCCAGTTTAATTAGAAAAGACAGATACAGAACATTATCCTTTTCCAATATTACAGCTTCAAATGTGCCATTTTTATAGCACTGCTCTACTGCAACGTCCAAATGTCTGTATGCAATTCGGAAATCCATAGTGCTTAAACCAATAGTTACCTCATAACATAGGCTATTGTGGTTAATGTATTGGCACTCAATGCATTAGTATTGCATGTGCAACGGTGATTAAAAATATTATGCCTAGCAATATGATCAACAAGAAACAATAACCGAGATCACGCACCTCAAAGCCTCAATATTATATGCACCTGACAGCGTACACGTGTGCGTTCTTCTTTAGAATATTCATTTTTAATCGTAGAAAGTTAATTGTGGAAAACTGTATGGGCGTTTGTTTGACAGCTTTGATTTTGAGATTTTGAGATTTTGAGACCTCTTTGAACACTTCCCTTGCCGAATCCGCCATTTTGATTTTTTTTTCACAGCCCCTACCCCTGACGTCGGGGGTAACTTTTACCCCTCACAGATTTGACCCCCAGTGCATTTACCCGGCTTCAATTTACCCAAATCCGCGACCCTTGCTACCAATTTGTTTATTTCAAAGCTTTCAAAGTCGTCTGAAAACTTTGTTTTGGCCCACGAAATAAACAAGGCAGGATTACAGCCTTTAATCCAGAAGTACAGTTCTTAAATTTTTATACAACACTAAATGGGAAATCCTTAAAAACATATAGTAATGTCGATACCAAACAAAGCAAGTTTATTCTTCATGAAATTGTCTTTGCAATTGGGGTAGGAAATTACTCATTCATGATAAAGACCGTTTTACTATTTCATGTTCGCTTCAAAGTACCGCCTTGCCCTCGTACTGCTTCTTTGCCCCTCTTAATAAAGAAAGTGATGGTCTTCAGCTAAATAACATGTATTTACCACAGAAAAGGGCAATTATTGTTACCTCGGAACATTGCTCTACAATCTGGAGTAAATAGAAATGATAATGAACGAGTTCTCCCAGTTTTTGGAGTAATTATTACCCCTGAACGCCGGAGAAAGGGTAGTTATGTCGTTCCGTTTCATTACTCCAATACAGAGGGTAAAATGGAACAGCTGAACGATGAATTACCCAAACCTTAGGGGCAATTATCACCCCACATTTTGTTACCACACTGATGGGGGTAAAATTTACCACAATATGTGGTGATTTTTACCCCTTGAAATTTACTGTGTATCTTCCTACATTTTCATAAATTTATACTCTTTTTAGTAAATTACAAAAATTGCTCCTTTTATGAACTACAAAACTCACTTTTATGCTACACAACAAAAATCACTCATTCTACACGTCAAAAAACAGCTTCTTGTAGTTTTGCATGGTGAAAATAATATCAGTATTCGTGTTGAGGATACACCATGCATATTTATTATTGCAAAGATTTCGGTCCGTCAGCCCGGACCTTCATCAGTGCAAGGTCCGGGCTTACGGACCAAAAGCTTTGCAATAATAAATATACATGGTGTATCCTCAAAACGTACGTACATTGTACGTACGTACATGTACGTACATTAATGGATTTTACTATATGGCGAGCGTCACTTCTGGCGAAAAAGCGCTTTCCGCGAAAATTGGCTTAGGAGAATTTGTAGGGGTCCATTACTTACCGGAAAATGTCTAATACCACAAAATAAACTTTTATTAACCTCGCTTGCTCGGTCTTCACAGAGAAGCATCGGACCTCTTAGTTTTTGGTAAAATCCACGCCCCTACGGGCTCGGCTTGAACCAAAAAGGCCTGAGTCCAATGTTTCTCTCTAAAGTCCTCGCGCTAAGTAAAAAGAAGTTAAAACAACCTTATAGCTACTGTTAGAAAAATATAGCTTTACCTTCGAGCTAGACTCTCTTGGAAGAAGTGTCTTGAGAATTGTACAGTTCCTACTATATGCGTCAGGATCAACATAAATAACAGACGATGATGTCCCCTATAAACAGTATTACATAAGAATTAATAACTTCGCTAGTTCGGTCGATAGCTGGAAAATTTATTACATGGTACAAAGTTACCCCACATATGACACAAACGAGCAAATTTATAGTTCCGCCTGTGCATGCAAACGAGGAAACAAGCTCGCAAACACATAAACAATCAATCAAAGAAAAAAACAAACATTAAAACAACAAATAAATATGGAAACAACCAAAAATATAAACAGAGAGAAAAGCATGCAATCAAACAAACACTGACAGAAACTTGTAATAATAACCTGACCGGAAGACAAAAATATTGCCACAAAAGCAACTGCAAGGCCAGTCTGATACGTTGGTCATGCTGTCAGTGAAAATTTGAAATCAGTATCATTATTCATTCCTTTCAAAATTCATTGTTTTAACGGTTTCTGAAAACAGAACTGTTTGCTAGCGTGACCGAATTGCCAGGGTGGCTTTACCACTGCACTGTAGTTTGCCACTCTAAATATGCAGTAAATGTACCTGAGTTCCAAAAAGATTGAATCCATTTAAACTTTCTAATGCCGCTTTAGCCATTCCAATGGAACTAAATTTCAAAATATCAAATCTTGAAAAAGTACTTCAACACTTCATGACTAATGGCACTGTTGAAACAGCATGTAACAACACCACCATCCCCCCGTCCGATAATTCTTCAACGATTCAACTCGTGTTACATCACAATACTTTACCTAGAATGCAATTCTCGATGACCATTATTGTTTCTACATCCTCGTTCCCATATACCGTAATCAGGTGTGCGGTATGCGCGCTCGATGTAGTAAACCAAGTTTTGTATAAATGATACTTCGTCAAGTGTATAAATAATCTAAATCCGAATACTCGTCAGTAATTCATAGAAACACGAGGAAAATTAGTACAGTGCTCTTGAGCACCGCACAGATAAGCCATTATTACTTGACAAGCCATATTTTTAGTCCACATAACGAGAAGTTACAAGTGTTTTCATGAAAAGTAGCCTAGTCGAAAATTTAGTAACGCCAGCTTTTCAGCAAGGTACCTCGCAAATCTTTAGGGCCGCCAAAGACACCGATCGTCGTACACACGAGCAAAAACATTCATCAAGAAAATCGTCAAGAAAAAACAGCTCACCTGTGCAGAGCTTAATATTTGACGAAAAATTTCCCGAACGTTAGCCTATTTGAAGTGTTATTTAGCTTTGTAATGGTACATTTCTAATGAAATTACGGAAAGTTACACTGAGTATTAGTCCGAAAAATGTTTCGTCCAAACTACATTTTTCGAATAACAGGAAAAAGATAAACAAGAAAAATCTATTCCCAAATTGTCTAAAATTGAAGCATTTCCTCTTCTGATTACCTACCTTTGAAAATAAATCAGTTTGGCTTACGATAATGGGCATATGACACGAACTAAATTGACACTTTTGCAAGAGCAGTGTTATGACGAGGCACCAAAAAGAGTGTCATTTTGTATCTTTATTTTTCACACATTCTTGACGTACAGCCTGCTTGCAGATACTTAAAAGTATAGTTTAGATGTACTGTTTGTGCAATACTTGTGCACTGCGTGTGCTGCTTTTTTACGGCTTAAACTGTGCTTCTAAGTGCCCTCGAGCAGGCTAAATTAACAGCGAATTTCGTCTGTAACTTACTGTTAATCCCGAAGCAATCATTTGTGCCAAGACCAACAAGTACAAACTGACTGCATCAATCTACAACGTGTAGTTATTGTGAGAAATTATAATAAAAATGCCGTACAAAAGAATCCACCATAATAGAAAAACATGGCGGCTTCTCGATTTTACCAGAATCCTTTTCGGTTCTAAATCGTTTGAAGTGACAATTGAGGAATATCGCCTGAACAGCATCAAATTAGAAATGATTGATTTTCTCTTGACAACGCTGTTGACTCAAGGCGATGTGACTTCAGGTATTTTCGTCACGTACAAGAATTATTTCCCGCAAAGGATCATGGTACAATGACACAGCACCATCCTTCTTATTATTGTCTATTGCAAAGGGTAACCAAATACGAAATGGTTTCTCGCGCAGTTTGCTATAGCACATTAGAGTTCACCGTTTACAATCCAATACTTCAACAATTCATCAATTGCTTATAAGGAAATTAACCCCATGCCAGATTTTTACTCCTCATTTGGAAGAGCTTGAAAGATTCAAAGCGCTCATAGATTCTCAAGATCTAAATAACCAACTTTACTTGAAAATATGTATAACGATATTAAAGTAATCCCAAACTGGAATCAAACATTTATGAATGATACGCCGCGCGGGGAGTCTAAATCTCGCAGCTAAAAACAAACCCCATATGCCTAGATCCGCTAGCTGACAAGGACTCCTTGGTCTATATTTGCCATCGAATTTAGAGCGGCGGGGTCCATATCTGCTACGACACCAGTTCGCCCTTGGGAAATAGCGTCATTGAATGTCAATTCCCCAAATTTGTCCCGGTTTGGGCGTATAAATGATATTACTATATCCAAATTGTCAAAGTTGAACTCCTCTTTTCTGAGAAATGGTTGATTGTTAGAGAGCGTACTACATGTACGTGAAGAAGTAAAGCTGTCTCTCTCGCGAATACTTATGGACCGATCAATAAACCCCCAAAAAGCACATAAACGTGTGACCCCTGATCGACCTTGTTTGAAAATGTTGCTCTTGTTCAAGTAGTCACTTGTTTTGATCGATTACAAGTCTTCAATCGAAAGATTTTTAATTGTTCTTCCGTAAGAGAAATGTAGGTTCAAACGCTTTGACTGATAATTGTGAGTATTCTAATACAAAACTAGCTATTCATTTAATACTTCCCACCGCATTTTGTTTCAAATTTAATGTAACATTTCTAATAATACTGAAGACTTAAAATACTTCATACTTGATATACCCATTCACTTTTCTTTGAAAATGGACCTTTAACCTTAGACAAAATTTCAAAAAATTTCGAACTAGGAAAATCTTTTACCACAGCCTAAAAGAGTATCCTGAATTTAACAAAACCGCCAAGTTTGGTTGCGAAATGTTGTAAAATAAGGAAAATATACTCGTGCAAAGTTGGCAAATTTTGGATAGTTTTCTATCACGCGCGGAAATTAATACCCCCGTTCGAGAAACTTTCCCAAATTTGCACGAGTAAACTTTCCTTATTTTACAACATTTCTCAAACTTGGCAGTTTTACCATATGCAGGATGCTCTCTCAGGCTGTGGTAAAAGATTTTCCTAGTTTGAAATTTTTTGAAATTTTGTCTATAAGGTTAAAGGTCCATTGGCATACCAATAAAATACATATTTAGTTACTGGAACCTCGAGAATGCAGTAGGTTTTGTGGAAAGTTGATGAGAGAAAATACCTGGAGATGAGGCCAGTTCTCATTCAAAGGCAGAGTATTTCCCGTGTGGAGGTTGAACATGGAATGCAGTGAATTATGAGGCTGCTGATTATGTTTGAATTTTTCAACCTGAAAATTCGTTGAAAAAAAATATCTCGTTAAATTAGTAAAGCATAATGATGAAATTATAATCAAACCCGTCTGCATGTAGCAGCCCAGCATCTTGCAGACACCAAAGGCTAGTTTCCACTTAGAAAAATTCTCCTCAGGATCGGAACGGATAGGAAAATTTTCTTTGTCTCAGGGTCTCTCAACCAGGGGCCAGTTGTTCGTACGCCGTTTAGCTTAAGCGCTGGATAAGTCAGATTTCAAAAACAGTTCCACACATCTTCTAAAGTTTTAACATCAAAACTTATTTAATAAAACTATTGGTTAATACATAATTATTGTATTCAGTTAAAATATCTTTCAATTTCGTTGTTCAAGGAAGACATAAATATGATCTCTATTTCGAATTTATCGCCCGTTTAAACTAAACGGCCTACGAACAACCGGCCCCTGAACTATAATGACTTTAACACAAAGGAAACTTTCTTGTTCGTTCCAATCCTGAGAAAACTTTCCCTGAGGGGAAACTAACCTTCAGAATTAAGGCCCTTTTTTGTTGCGACCGTTTTGCCAACAGACATTTCAAACATGCACTGCAGCAGCTTGCTAGTTATATAAACTTATTCTAAAGATATGAATTCACTCCTCCCGCACGGGCAATGTGGACAATTAGAACATACACTATAGCCAATTAATACTTATAAACTTCGTGTGTAAATACGTCTGCTCCGCCCGCACGGACAGAGCGGCAGCATTTGGAAATAGACCTTAAGGCCGTCTTTTCTGGCTCAGCTTTCCCGAGCAGGAACGTTCAATTTTTAAACATGCACTGCAGCTGCCTAGAAATTGAAGGCTCTGCTTCCAAGGGCAAAACAGCACAATGGAAGACGGCTGTAAGACGTCAATAAGAAGATACTTTGCAAAAACTCGAATTTCAACCTGAACCAATATCATTCCATAAAAGTGCCAATTGATTACGTGTACAATGATTACTTGTACATACGTATTTCTAACATTTGGGCTATTTAAAAAAAAATGCAATATGCTCTGTCAAAAAGTTCTTTGTCATGAATTTCCAAGCCATCAAAGTCACCGTAAATGAAATAAAGATAAAACTTGTGACTGAATTTTCTCTTGTTTGTGCCTCAAAATTCTCATCTTTATGTCATTTCCAGTACCTCTGTAAGCCTGTAAATTTATGAAGATAAACCGTTTCATATGAAAATATGCTGCCAATCTCCTCTAAATTGCAGGAACAACATAAATATGTACAATCCCAGGCCTTAAAATGGAACCTAGACACTTAAAATTTTACCCAGTGGGCACTTCTGCTAAATTAAGTGGACACTGCCACATCTCCTGAGGGTGGTTTCTTTTTAAGATAGGCTCAACTGTAATATATGAATTAACAAAATATTCCTTTTAAACCTTTGCAGATTGCCTCATGTAACAAAAGAGAATTCCCCGCATGCATTTCACTGCGCTTTGCTCCAATTCATAATTCCTTCCTTTATCATCATCCACTTGTCTAGTAAAACAAACACAAATTTATTGAAACCGTATTTTGCCTCAAGCGTGGAAAAACTTTTGCATGCATCTTCGTCAGACGCGCCCTCTTTGTGGGCTCAAAATTGTAGACACTCTTTTTAGTGCTATATGCACTACCACTGACCGGAATCAGTAGCATATTCTATCTATTTGTGTAACATGCAAGTTCAGATTTTGCTTTACTGCATATGTCTACTGTTTAAGTCTGGCATTTTTTTTCGTGTGCTTCTTTCACAAAATGAAGTCACAAGTCTAGTGTTTATTGCCAAACAACGAGTTAAATGCAGTGCAAAAATATCATGATTCCATTTTAAAGAACTAGAAAACCATTTTTAAAATCAGTGTACTGTCAACCATCTTGAATATTCAAAGTACCTGTACGCTATAGCCAGAGCCCACATAACCTGAGCACAATACACATTATTTCGAACATGTCCTTCAGCAGGATTATCTCCAAATGGATGTAGAGGAAATAGTCCTAGACTACCACTTTGGTATCGCAGAATCTGTTTTTTAACTGCAACAAGAATATAGACGTGTAACTACGTACACACCACTAACTCAAGACGGTAAAAAAACAATGAACTCATTCAAAGAAATGTATCAAATCGTGAGAAAATATTGTATGAACTCGAATTGCACAAATTCCTGTTGGCTTCACATATAACCAAAGTTATTGAAAGGAAAGAGGGGAAGCAGACCTCTCCTTTTTGTAAAGATCAATTGACATAATACTGAATACTTAGTAATTTAATGCTACTAAGAGTGAGAAAAAAATTGAGAGCACAAGTTGCAAATAGGCTTTTAACACACTGATTGCCAATACTGCATCCTACTTATCCATTTCACTCTGTCTAATACCAGAAGATTTTACTCATCAGGGAAACTCTTGCCGCTTGTTGGTTAACTAAACCATCTGCCAATTTAGGTCAACTCCTTGAGAGCTAATGTCTCACAATGTGCAACCTACTCATGCGTTATGTTACGTCCAATGCCTACAAAAACACACTACAGTAAGAACTTAATCAGTGTAAAGTTACAGTAAAATAGTTCAGTCGCTCCAAAACGTCAAAAAGTCACAAATTAGCAACTAATTTCAAATTCCAACGCAAAAGTATTCGAAAGTCATACTCATCTTACTTACCAATGCGGTAAAATTCTCCGAGTTTCTGTTTTCTGGTGCTATCCTCCATGCCAAGTAAAGAATATAAACACAGAATAATCGAAATGCGCGTTTATTCAAGTCATAAATCTTAACTTTGTTGTCAGCTCGTTTTAAACTTTTGTTGGCGACGCTTTTTGAAATTCTTCATTTGTTGTAAACAAAGCGCGCCCGCGCCCGCAATTTCTAGTTTCGGGATATACTTCATTTAGTACGTATGCTCTTACTGAAAAATTGACCTGAAAAATTGCCGAGAGTCTGACCGATTTAATTCATCTAAAAGTATTGATCGAAGGGTCAGAATGACCAGAATCATAATTTTTTCAAAGAATGGAAAAAGAAATCTTTAAAACTGTTACGCTCATCCGAAAAGCTGTTTTTTTGTAATCTTTATTTAACTTTTTGTATTTTATTAGTTGGGGGTTGGGGATAGAAGCTAACACAATAAGTCATAGTCAAGGGCTTATCTAACATAAGGACTTTGCTTGTAGTAATTATCGTAACCAATCCGTCGACGAATAAAGATATGGATAAAATACATAGCATTTCATTGTTTGGTTCTTGTAGAAGAGAAAATGTTAAACATGATTTCGTCTGATTTTCGGGGCTGGTGGAGGACCTGACCTTCAAGTCTTTTTTCCACAAGTAACGTTACTTTGTATCTCTCTAAAAGAAGAATTGATTGTAAAGCTCGCCAGATTAAGAAAATATTCGGCTAGTGAGAACTGGCCACTACGGACGCCACAGGAAGACGAAGGAAATTACGATACTTTTGCCCTAGGAAATAAGCCCAGTGAGGAATTTTTTTCTTCGAGTATATTTGCAGAAACCTTTGACAAAAAATGCTTTAAAAATTTATTCATTTTTACTGTAAGATCAAAGCTGCTGCGAAAGGTGCAATTTATGCTAATGAACCATGCAATGAACGCGTTTCCTAGACCCAAGGGACTAGGACATTGACCTGAATTCTCGATAAGCCTGCAGAACTGATAAGGACCAAGATTGTCGAACAAGACCTCACAGTATGTCCCATTGATATCTATATAACTGGATTGCGCATCCCTATATGTCAGCTGTCAGCTGTCAAAATTTTGGAAGTAATTCCATGTCCAGAAAAGCGGAATACGTCATGTAGGCCTGACCCTGCTGCTAACCCAACTCCTAACCGAGAGTCTCGCTTCTTCTGGACATGGAATTGTTACCAAAATTTTGAAGCCATCGCAGCCATCTTGGTACTCTAAATTCGTGACTGGTTACCATGGTTTCGATTGACGGGAAATGTTGCGGCGGCCAATCTTGGTACTCCAAATTCGTGATTTTCACTGGCTTCACTTTTGCAGCCGGATGCGCAGTCCAGTTATATAGAAATCAATGGTATGTCCCAAGCCTTGGCCAGAGCCTGGGAGTGTCTCGGACCCATTGCTAGGACCCGGCTAGTCGGTGCTGGTTTTACCAAATTAATTTCTCGTGGAAGCCATATTGTGCATCTTTGAAACAGTTTTCTTTGCTCTATATTTTGTGCGATATTTGAACTTTCATCGTACTGAGTCATCTTTGTGACGAGATGAATGTATTTGGTATGTATTGTAATGCCTCTAGTTTCAGTTTAGACGTATATAAACGACGTTTATGTGGAAAACAAAGACTGGCCGATAAAAATTTGGAGGTTTTTAAATAAATAATTTAGAAATGGCGTTAACACTGTGCCAAACTATGCCTTTGATCAATGTCGTTTTTCATTATTTGGTAGGTTCAAATCAGTTTGGGAACAGCACTGTAAGTAGTAGACCTTGATAGACCAGTAAATACGTACAGCAGTTGTATGTAATCGAATCTCATGTGCCAATTTAAATATATGACACTGTCACTGTGTAAACTCTAAAGCCGGGCAATTTGTTTGTCATGGTGAAACTCTTTCCTCTTATTGAAATTTTATTTGAGGATAATACTTGACAGTTTCATTTGTTAACCCCAGACTGCATTTCCTGTCACGAGCACACCCGAGAATTTTTTCGCCGCAACATGCAGCACACCTTAGCACGCTTGGCCAATTTCATGCAAAATTGTTTAAAGTATTTCGCCCCCTCTTTTCTGCATGCTATACTGAGATGACGAGGCGCCACCATGGTTGGCGCCGAGTGGGAAAATTTTCGAATTTAGAAGCTCTAGATCATTGGAAACAGCCTTTTCAGACTCTTATATATCTATTCATTCTTACAGAAAAACTTATAGAAATTTATCAAGACTCCGTAATAAATTGACTGTTTCGCCCAGCCAATGTAAGGGCTCATCAGCATGCCTAGGAAACACGAATGCGTGATTCTGACATGGACACGTAAAGACAACACTTGCAGACTTCAAAACATAGGAAATCGTTTTGCACACTTGCGCACTTGAAATTTTGCTTTGCACACCCGAGATCTTGGCGAAAACTGACGGGAAATGCAGTCTGGTGTTAACCCATTCAGTGTCAATGCGTCACAGTGTTCTGGCTTTGTTTTTTGCTCTCGATTGTACATGTCAGGGGGAAACTCTTACCAGTTGATGCTTAACCAAAACTTAATGCCAGAAGTTTTTGTCCACGCATACTGGCAATACACCCAATTGCATTTTACTTAATATATTTCTTACTCTGTCTGTTGCTAGGTGATTTCACTTGCTATGTAGGTTGAAACTTTAGGCATTTTAGACTATGTTTAAACTATTTGGAGCAAAACTTTGATTCCCTTTGTTAACCCATTGAATGACAAGAATCTCACATTCATGAGTAAAGTTGTTGGAAATGGGACTGAGTATAACAACTAGTTAGGCACACTGGGGAGTAAATGGCAGTGATTTCAGCATTGTAGACAACAAAACTTACTGTCTGGAATGACAAACTCTTTTATTGTACTGTTCGAGGAAGGACTAGCTTTGCACTGGTAGTTCCCGCTTCAGCTTTGCTTCGGCAGATATAGAACAAACTTTGGCATTGATAATTCTTCATAGACTTTTAGCCTTTTCAAATACTTGTTTAATGGCAGACCATTCTACTCTCATGTGGCTGGCTGGGGAAGCTTATTGAAATGTGTTGCAATGGTTTTCCTGATGGTGATTGCTGTAATTTAGAATCATTGTTGCTGATATGGTTCTTGACTTGCATTTCAGATTCCTTCTTTCAACAGCCCTGCTGGTGGAGGTGGCTTCTTGGATAGAAGTTTTGGTGATTCACCAGCAACATCCCAGGACAAGGCAAAGATTGTTTCTATAATTCCCTGTACAGTAGATTGCTATTACTACAACTGCCCTTGCACCAAGAACATAGTCCACATGAGAAAGTGTGGGGCCAAACGGAGGGCGAAAACTATATTTATGCCCGTGAACATCAATTGTATTACTATTATGATAATTTTAAAGGGCAATTATTGTATAAAAACAGCATCATACAATGAAAAAACACTGCAGTCACTTTGGTGAACATGGAATGACGATGCACATGTACTGAGTCTTTCAACACTTCGATGTTTGGCTATTCGCAATTTATAAAGGCCAAAAAAGTATATATATAAATCGATTTTGAACAATAAATTTGGAGGGTATTTTTGAAAACTTATAGTTAAAAAGCTACAGTTTTTGCCAGGCCAAAATATGTTTTAGCCTGGCAAATTTATCATTTTAGCCCACAAAATACACCGCAATGCCTGCTAAAATTAGTATAGTATTCCTTAATTCGTGGTCGTGTGTTTGAATTTTAGCATGACAGAAAAAGTCATCGGATTGTACCAGTGACAGCTGCTATTGTCCTGAATGCTACCTATGAGTCTGCAAACGATGCCTTTGTTATAAATGATATACCCTTGCAACAGGTAAGCTTTTTCTGGAGTTGTTCAATACTGTTGGGTACTGGATGTATTGCTTAAAACTGCCAGTGAATGATAAGCGTTGTAGATTGTGTGATATATTGCTCATATACGAGGGCATACAGCTACATTTCTTTTCGCGCTCGTAAGTGTTTTATAAAACTGCAAAATTTAAAAGTTAGCAAATATTTCTACAGTTTTTCTTTTAAGCATGGAAATGTTAAAAATGGTGGTCAATGAAATTTTGTGTTTGTAGATCAAACTTGTTGGTATGGTATCGTCAATAAAAGAAGGTGGAACTACCTTGTCGTTTGAAATTGATGATTTCACAGGAAGGCCAGTAACAGTGAAACGATGGTTTGATGCTGAGGTTAGATGTCATTTCTAGTACACTGCATTGGCGTTGTTTTAAGCCATAATTCACCAAGGAATTTTACCTGGTGGCGTTTGATGACCATAAAGGCCGCTTTCCACTATTTTGTTTTCCCAACGTTGTTAAACCATGCAAATATTTAACAATTATGGCTTTTGGCTTTAAATTTTGGTTGCAGGTAGTGTTCTAGCTATGTAGCTATTTTAGTTAAATGAGTGAAATCTAGCTTATAAACAACCGCAAGAACGATTGTTTAGAATTTTGAATTGTGAATAATTTCGTGTCTCTTTGTTCGTCCGTTTCTAAAAACTTTAAAGCTTTGAAGGATTTAAGGCCGTTTTCCACTTAACTACTATCGCAGCCTGTCGCCTGTCGTAGTGTATTCCTTTGTCCTAAAAGCATTAACTATGCTCTAGTACTGACAAAAACAAAGAGATGTGCTCTGTGACGATACGTACGGTACAGTGGAAGTGGAAAACGGCCTTTAAACTGCGATTTAAACTTCTACTTTTCGCTGCGGCCGTTTTTCCCGCGCGGACGAAGCGCACAGTTTTAATCATGCTGTGTTATTGATTGTCCGCTCTTGATCTCGCGTGCACGCGAAGAAAATTGATTTAACTTTTCAACTTATTCGACACCAAGCGCCGACATGCAGCGACAGAGCTCTTTCAAAACTGTGCGCTCTGTTCGTGTGGGCGAAACGGCCGTAGTGGAAGATGGCCTTTACGTGCGTGTACGTGCGTGTCAAGAACGCGAAACTGGAAAGCAGCTTTTAGGTGGAAAGTAGCCTAAACGTTTCATTACACGATTACTTTATGGTTTCCGTGTTTTTTAAGGCGATTGTGATTTTGCGTGCTTTTCTTAACTCGAGCAACATCCCCAAGTGTTTGGATCAGGCGATCCAAGCACTTTGAAACCATAAAGTGATTGTTTCATAAAATAATAACAGCACGGTAGTAACCGCGAAAGCACTCTATAAATTTCCGTGTTTGGATGGCCTGATCGAAACACACGTTTCGACCAATCAGAACACGCCTTATGTAGCTACATCTTATTTCATAATCATAGTTGTGATATGCTCTTGCAATGTGTTCTCATTCTACTGGTAATTATATGCCCCAATGTACCTTAGGTTATGATTAAAGGAGGATGAGAGTTGACAGTGAGAACTAGTTCCACCTGTGCAGGATATTTCAAGCTTTAGATGAAAAGAGTGAAGGTTTTCGGATTGTACGGAATACCTTTAGTGAAGTTATTTATACCACTGGTAAAGCATGGAAATCAAATAATCAATGTTGTGCGACTATCAACTCTCGTCATCTTTGTTTGATTGGCGCTTTACTTTCTTTTCTTCTTTGTTACGCCAACTGATTTTGCTCGTCGTTACTTAACCATTTAATTTTCAACACACGATTTCAATTATGTAGGATAGTTCTGACGAATACGAACGAGCCAGATTCAGGTACATTATCCTACATTTTTTCGTACTTTGTGTGTAGACAGTTGAAACTTTTTACTTCTTTCGGCTGAAAATTTATTACCTTTTCTGCACTTGGTATGCAAACATAAAAAATTGCAAACTTCGCACCGCTAAGTTTTCCTCATTTTAAAAATCTTTCTTCCCAAAACTTTGCAATTTTACTTAGTATTTTTAGTTTAGTAGTTTAATAAAATAACCCAATCTTGCAGCTTTGAGGCTGAATTACATGGAGATTTATGTACAATGATTTAACTACATATAAAATTATACATCTATTTACAACAAGGATTTAGATAATTGTCTAAAACATTAAAAATTAACTATGTACAACATGAGTTGAAACGTTCAGAACTGGCTATTATGAAGGTGTTCCGATATCTATCAGTTTTAGTTATGGGGATGTTAAAAACTCTCGTAGTTCTAAGAGAGTGACCCGAATCTGGGTTCAATCTGGGTTCTGTTTGTCTAAACTTTAAATGCAGCTAAATAAAAAAGTGCATTTTTTAAAAAAAACACCGTAAACTTGGAATATGGATGAAGGACGGACAAGGGGAGCGATTAAAGCCCCGTTTACACGATACCGGATTCGTATGGTCACGACGTCGACTTTAGCCACTCTGTGCTTAGTTTTGTAAATTTATGATAATATTGCAGAACTTAATAACAACGAATCCTCGAAAACGTTGTTAGAACGAGATAAACTGGCCTCGAAACTGCTCAATTTAATGTCGTGACCATGCGAATCCGGTACCGTGTAAACGGGGTCTAAACGAGCGGTCTTGCGATTAAACGAGTGGTCTATTCTCCATTGCGTCTGCTTTACCCGCGCTGGCGGTGCGGAAGTATTTAAAGACGAGGTTTATATTAATATTAATCTGCTACGGTACATGTATGGAAAATTACCATAGTGTGGTCGCAAACGAAACTCATGCTTTCCATGTTGCATTATGCATTCATATATCATTAGCATTAACTTCCATGTGAACTAAACGAATTTCTATTGGATTGTGAAAGAATGTATTTTAATATATAGGAAAGTAACTATCTTTGTCAAAACATCGCAAACAAAATGACCGCCGCAAGAAAAGTCCTCCTTTAGCAGAAAAGTCGCCATAAAGCTAAGGAAGTCATGGAGTTTTTCGGCCTATTGAATGACAGGACTCTCCCCCCCCCCCTTTTCTTGGCTACGCCACTGTTACCATTTAGCCTGCGAGCTGGCGTCTTGTATATGTGCCAACTGCCCAGTTCGAAACAAAACACAATGTAAAAGGTGTTCATTTGCGTGTGCTGCATATACTTTGGTGATTGGCCTTGTGATGTTTGTTCTCTCGCCAGTGCATGAGAATTAACACGCGTAAAAACCGGATACAAGACACTCATGTTAAAGGAAAAGCTCAGCTACTTCAAATTGTTCCAGATCATTTCGCTGTCTCAGAAGTTTAACAAAAGAACAACGTCATTTTTAAGATGCACTTAGCAACTTTTAATGAGCTCCTAGCTATGACATTCCGCTTATGACAGTTTGCGGATTTTGTAGGCGTGGTCCCCCTCTTAAAACTTGAATTTGTTTGACTTCAGTGTGTTTTTCAATTCTTCACACAGGTTTTAAGTTGCATTTCTCTTAAAGCGTATTTAATACGTATTGTTGGAAACGTCAACTTGGTACACCGTCATTCATCCTTTTCATGTTTTGTAAACAGACGTTGTTGTTAAAGTTGCCAGTATGGCAGCCAGAAAAACTCTAAGTTGTTTCATCGGCAATGGTTTTCTCTTCAATGAAAATAACAACAACAAAACAACAAGACTTGAGTGAGTTTCGAAGGCTATATGGAAACTTGGCTTAAAATTTTACCAGCATTTGTTGTGTCGTTTGTGGCGGAGAAAGAGACCTGGCATAACATAAACTTACCATGTTGCCAAGGGAAAGGTCTGCTTCGTTTGTATGCAGGTCGTGGATATGTTCTTTTCTTTTCATCCGAATCTTGATTCACTTCCGATAGTTCCTCCGTCTTTTCCATCTCTTCATCTGACTCGGGTTGATCGACCATTTCATCAACATTCTCATTGTAGATAGTTTTTGATTCAACTGAAAATGATGTAAAAGATAAGGTAAAGGCATTAGCACTCTACAATGTAAAGAACTAAGCAACAAGAAACAGAGTTTGAAGCTAACAGGATGTCTTGATTGAGCACTTGCGCAGTGAAAAAAAATAATTCGAGCTGTAACTTTTCAATTGTCATGTAAATTCAATTGTCTCACCCGCGAAAAAGAAATAAAGTTACGTCAGGGTCGAAATCGAGATCAATATTATACCATCAAAAGATGTTTTTGTACGGGCTTCGCAAGGCTAGCAGGCTCCTTGCTGACTATCCATTTCTGTAGAATATTTATCGTCCTTACCTGTAAGAGCAAGTAGTGCCCCAAAAAGAAGAAACAAAGCAATATATACTTTTGCCATCTTTGACTCTCTATAGAAAGTTTCTTGAATGCCCTTGTCCAATCTGACCAGCTGCAACTGGCTGATGTCAACAAAGTTATACTCTGATCTACTGCACGACCCCGTATTTATACTTGGTCCAATCCAGGAGTTAGAACAAAGACGTCTGTGAATTTGCCAGTTTTAGCTTTGATATGTGACATTTAAGGATCTATCTCTTAAAGAAATATCAGCATGACTGCCACAAGAACAGTCCTTCTTTAGCAGAAAAGTGACAATAAAGCTAATGAAAGTTTAAGCTTTTTCCAAGTTCAGGACAGTTTTTTGGCCTATTAGATGGCAGGGCTCCCCCCATCCCACTCTCTTGTCTACGCCACTGTAACCTATAGTCTGCGAGCTGGCTTTTTGTGTTTGTACCAACTACCCAGTTGTTCGAAACAAAACACAATGTAAAAGGTGTTCATTTGCGTGTGCTGCATATACTTTGGTGATTGGCCTTGTCATGTATGTTCTCTCGCCAGTGCATGAGAATTAACATGCGTAAACACCGGATACAAGACACTCATGTTGAAGGAAAAGCTCAGCTACTTCAGATTGTTCCAGATCCTTTAGTTGTCTTAGAAATTTAGCAAAAGAACAACGTCATTTTTAAGATGCACTTAACATCTTTTAATGAGCTCCTAGCTGTGAAATTCCGCTCATGACAGTTTGCGGATTTTGTACGCGTGACTCCCTACTAAAACTTCAATTTCCTCGACTTCAATGTGTTTTTCAATTCTTCACACAGGTTTTAACTTGTATTTCTCTTAAAGTGTATTTACTACGTGTTGCTGAAAACACGAACTTGGCGGACTGTAAATTCATCATATCATATACTAGTGTTTCATTTTTTGAAAGTAACTGCGATTTCTATAAGTAAATCATAACTGAAGCCTTTGAATTATTTCTGTAAAGTCTCAAAACTCAGAATAACCGAAACTTTTCGCGGGGTTGTTTTAGATCCACTGACCATCTGGAACTTGCGCCAGCTATTTTCGTATTCTGTCGCGTTACATTCGTGTCTTGCCGTGGTTTTGGCGGCTAACTTTGGTTGTCTTAATAAAGCTTAGTGGTATCGGTATCGGAAAAAAGTACTCAATATCGTATCGCATCGTATCGAATCAAAAATGCTGGTATCGCCCACCACTAATTTTTATTGCTTTTATTGAAAAAGGACTAGCGCTACCTGCAAAAAAACACTCGTGGGCGTCAAAGATGGCGGCGAAGTTATCGTTCCAGTTCTAGTGCGAATCAATAGGTCAATGGTGAATCATTGCTTGCAAGTAACCTGGGACCGGTTGTACGAAAGGTGGATAGCGTTATCCATTGGATAGTGGATTTTTCAACCCTCGTAAAATTGGACAGAAAACGGCCAAACGATATTGGCTTTAAAAAAAACGTAGCGGCCTTTAGTCTATGAACATTTATCTTAATCTTGTTCTATAACGATTGATGAGAAGTTTTACGAATGTTTTAAAAAATCACTATCCGGTGGATAGCGCTATCCACCTTTCGTACAACCGGCTCCTGCATATTCCCCTGCATAATATTACTACCTGCAGGCAACGCTGCCCGCCAATAGCGCAGTATGCAGCGCAGATTATGTCAAAGACGACTACTGTCTGCAGAATATCGCACAACCAGTGAACTATGTAAACAATTCACAGAACACAATTGTTAGATTTCATAACTTTTGTATGATATCCGGTTGAAAGATTGATACAAGTAAAAGTAAGCTGGCTACAAAATTAATTACGCATAAATGAATGCTTTTATTTGTTAACTTGCAACTTACAGTTTGCTTAGTTATTTTCATATGTTTTCAAGATTTTTGTAAGAAGCTGTTGCACTGATTTGAAAACCAGTTTTAGTACTATTTAAGAAACTAGCCATGACTTAAAAAACATCGCATCTTCAAATTCTCAACACTGTAGCCTAATTTACTTGAGAAATCGGGTTAAGTATATGAAGAATAAGATACCCTGGTTTTCATATATGATACTTCATCAGCAATGTCTTACTGACTTCATTGATCATTAATCATTGATCATTGATTGATGAGTAAGATCTTTTGTTTTAGAACTGTTGTTCTTCATCGACAATTGGTCACCCTCAAGACCTGAAAACATTACTGATGAATATCGACCAATCCATACAAAAACCAGGTTTAAGACTGAAACCTATAATGAAGTCGTATCTGTTATTTACCAAATTATATTTATTCAATTAGAAAGTTTATTGATTTCCTATTATTCTTTGATACGTCCATTTGTGACCCTGAGCCAGTGTTTACACTTTAGACCTGAAACACTTCGCACCTTTTGGTCTAACACTGGAGTATGGACAACATTGATCTTTGACAGGATTCATATAGTAATATCCGCAGCATTCAAAAGGCACGATCTTGTAGCGATACGTCTGCTTGACATATATTTTGGCAAACTTCTTCGAATATAGCTTGCCACAACAGCATATTGCGTTGTGTTTGAAGTACAACTTGTCACCACAAAAGTCTAGGAAAAAAATCAAGCCGCTCAAAAATTTACAGTTTTGATCTTTCAACTGTGTGTCTAAACTTTAAATGCAGCTAAATAAAAAGTGAGTTTTTTAAAAAACCCCGTAAACCTGGGAATATGGATGAGGGATAGATAATGGGAACAAGTAAACGGGCGGTCTTGCTTAAGGCTATTCTCCATTGCGTCTGCTTTGCCCACACTGGAGGAACGAACAAATTTCAAGACGTGGTTTATATTAAGATTGATCTGCTACAGTACATGTTTGAAATGTCAGCTTTGTCCGCACGGGCAAAGCGGTCGCAATGGAGAATGACCTTAGTGTGGTTACAATGACCTATTGTAGAAGTATTTATGCAAACGAAAATCATGCGTTCCATGTTGCATTATGCGTTCGTATATTACGGTCTACGGTTTTAAAGGGCAACCTTTTTGTATTAGCTGTGTACTAGTTATAGTTAAGCAGCTTCTTGGGTATCATCGCCATGTTTCGCACACGAACATTTCTTTAAACTGGATCCTAATCCACCCACATTCTAATCAGAACTGAGTTTGGTAATCATGCCGAAACATGAACACATAATAAGTATTCAATTTTCGGGAATTAACGAACGAACAGGCTAACTGAACCAATGAGCTAAAGGTACACGTTACGTCATCAGCATTTTCCGTTCTTTGAAAATCGTCATTAGCTTTAAACTTCCATGTGAACTAAACGAATTTCCGTTGGAATGCGGATCTTTTTTGTTAAAGAATGTCTTTGCCAAAAAATTGCAAACAAAATGACCGCCACAACAAAAGTTCTTCTTTAGCGGAAGAGTCGCCATAACGCCAATAAAAGTTTAACTTTTTTCCAAGTTTAGGACAGTGTTTCGGCCTATTTGATGGCAGGGCGTAAGGACCGAATGCGAGTCACTCATGTTAACAGAAAAGCTCAGCTACTTCAAATTGTTCCAGATCATTTCCTTGTCTCAGAAATTTAGGAAAAGAACAACGTCATTTTAAAGATGCACTTAGCTACTTTCAAAGAGCTCTTAGTTGTGCAATTCCGCTTATGACAGTCTGCGGATTTTGTAGGCGTGATACCCCTCCTAACACTTCAATTTGTTTGACTTCAATATGTTTTTCGATTCTTCACCCAGGTTTTAACTTGTATTCTCTTAAAGCGTGTTTACTATACGTATTGCTGAAAACATGAACTTGGTAGACCGTTATTCATGTGTTGCAAACAAACTTTGGTGTAACGTTGCCAATATGATGGCAGCCAGTAAAATTTTAAGTTGTTTCATCAACAATGATTATCTTCTTCAATGAAATATAATAGAAAAACAAGAGTTGAATGAGTGACATCTTCGACTTTCAAAGTCTATAGAAACTTCGCTTAAAATTTTACCACAATTTCCTGCCGCGTAAAGGCCCATTGACACAGGCAATTGTGATGCGATTTTACTCGTGTTGAACGATGTCATAGAGCGGATATCTGGCGAACATACTTGTTCCAACAATTTCACTAATGCACTCGGTAGTCAACCTACTCGATAACATACGCTAGGAGGAGAAAAATCGCAACAAAAATCGCCCGTGTAAACGAGCCTTGAGGTTGAGAAAGAGACCTTACTTAATACAACATGAACTTACCTCGTGGTCTGAAACGGAAAAATCCGTTTGGTTTGTATCCATGATTGATTTGATATGTTCTTTTCTCTTCATCCGAATCTTGATTCACTTCCGATAATTCCTCCGTATTTTCCGTCTCTTCATCAGACTCGGGTTGATCAACCATTTCACCATTCTCATTGTAGATGGTTTTTGACTCAACTGAAAATGATGTAGAAATATATTAGAAAATATCGTATTAGATTCGAATGAATATCGCGAAAGATAAAGCAGTTGACATTGTATTGAGCTAAACTACAAGAAACAGATCTTGAAGCTTACAGGCCGTCTTGATTGAGCACTCGCACAATGAAAACAAACGATTCTAGCCGTAACTTTTCAGCTGTTATGTAAAGGCAATTGTCTTAGCCAGGGAAAATGGAACAGAGTTATGTCAGCGTCGAAATCGAAATCAAAACTATATACCATCAAAATATATTCAGTCTGCGTAGGCTTCGCAAGGCTAGCAGGCTCCTTGCGACTACACATTTCTATAGGTTATTTATTGTCCTTACCTGTTAGAGCAAGTAGTGCCCCAAGAAGAAGAAACAAAGCAATATATATTTTTGCCATCTTTGACTATAGAAAGTTCCTTGAATGCCCTTGCCCTGTCTTGACTGCAACTGGCTGATGTCAACAAAGTTATACTCTGGCCTACTACATGACCCCATATTTATACTCAGTCCAGTTCAGAAATTAGAACAAAGAGGTCTGTGAATTTGCCAGTTTTAGCTTTGATATGTGACTTTTAAGGATCTATCTGTCAAAGGAATATAAGATGAAAGTGAATATTGAAAGTATACTGATCAAAGGCAATCGTGTTCAAGAGCTGCTCTTGAGAAGGACACAAAGAGAACTTACAAATATAAGATAAAGTTGAATATATCATCCTGTATCAATGTAGTTGATTCGACTTGGGCCTTAGTTAATAATCGTGTATTCGGTTGAAATGTGAAATGTAAGCAAAATGCGCATGCATTTTTTCAATGCAAACTGGTGGAGTTTTTATGCCAAGAAGGGCTTCTACCGAAGTGTTTAATATATTGTTCTTGTCGCGACGTTTGTTTTTATCAATGAAGAAATCGAATTTGAATGCTTAGAGTAAGCTATTCCTCTATGTAACAAGTCATGACTTTTAAAAAAAAATTGTGAAGACGCATGCGATTGTTGCCTACGCGGACAGGCTACTTCTCCAAGTCATCATTATACTCTCAAGCAATTTTTACAAACATAAAAACAAAGATATATTAGTTTTGTTTTTCTGTTTTGTATGCTTTTGTTGCCAAGAGGGTCAAGTTTTGGCTTTGATACGTTCGGGAACAACTAGAAATACTTCATGTTGTTGTGAGACGTTCTTTGGTGGACGAGTGTTGAGTTCGTCTCTCTGAGTGATGGCGTCATTGCGACACGTAAAGTAGTACTGTAATGTCATGCTGTTGTCGGACGTATTCAAGTGAATGAATGATATGTAAATACCCCGGAGTGATACGCACACCAAAACAAAAAAATAACATTAAAACGTCATGATGCATGTTGTGACACTCCGATAAATGAATATTTTCTAGCTTTCTCCAAGTCATATTTACATTACTACATCACTTGTTATGATTTGGCTATCACTGAAACATGGCTACCACAGCAAACATTCATCCACCCAAGTGTATCCCTCACAATTTGACGTTACCTTCATTACTACTTTGCTTGTAATGGTGCGGCTAATATACGAAACGCTAATGCGCTAGAGAATCTCCCTCAACAAGAAGGAAATTCATCTTCATAACTGGAAGGAGCATCATAGCATTAGAAAAGTTGCAAAATTTGGTTGCGAGATGCTGTAAAATGCAGAAAATTTGCCCTGGGATGTTTCCGCATTATATTGTTGTATGGCGTGCATGAAGACTTGAACCACTTTCGGCTCAAAAGTGGTCATAATTCTTTCCGCAAGCAAGGGAGTAACATACACCATTTGTGAACTTTGCAGGGCAATATTTACACATTTTACAACATTTGCAACCAAACTTTGCATGCCTTAGCCGTAGGATGCCTTTCTAAGCTGTGATGATGAAATCTGTTCTTCTTATCTAGATCAGTATTCGCTTGATAGCTAGAATCGCCTTTTGCCTAGGTTTGCTGTGCTCAAAGTGCATGCATGGGAGGATATAACAGACCTTAGCTGTCTCATTATTATAAATAATGCCTTGAACCTTTTGATAAAGAAAACACGTAGCTACAAAATGTCGTAATAATGTTATATCTTTTTCACTAAATTTTTAAAGATATCTTTATGTTTTCTCAATATGCTAACAATGAGTTAGGAAAATACTAGTAACCAGTCGAAATGGAAATTGCGTATAATAAAATGCCTTTTTGGCTGTATTTTGACTTTCCCTTTTAGTAAACGTGTTTCTAATTACCTAAAATGTATCATTCAATATAGATTACATATATTTTGTAAGAAAGCCTTGCATTGGCTGAGAGTAAAGTCATAAAACAGATTTTTGAAAAAGAATTAAAGATTTGAAAGATGTGTAAGTCAGTATGACAACGGTTGCTATGTCCAACATATGAAAGACAATCTTTGCATTTCTTTGGAAATAGATTTTCTCACAGTTCACAAGAGTCATGTTCCTGTATACTTAACTTTAGTTATGCTGTAGTCTAATAACGTCATAGATTAGTAATTTATAGTTTATGTATGTATAAATCAGCTTTTCTATGTTTCAGTTTTCGCCGAACATGCACCATTGCACGACATCAAATGGTGGTCGACTCGCAATTATCGCAAGAAAATGTTGTTAAATCTTTTCATAAACGTCTAGACTGTTGTGCGTGGTTTATTATGTGGGAAAAAGCAAGCGAGAATCAGTTTGATATGTTTGCTCTTACAAGGGTATCAACTTCATAATTTGACCACCTTTCGTTGCTCTTTTAGACCTACGTCTTTTAGATGTAGGATATGATAATTAAATTTCGTAGTTTTTTTTTCACTTCAGCTCACTGATATCTGCCCAGGCGGGTCGTTTCAGACCACTTTAACATTCAATTAGATCGTTGAAAATTGTCAATTGGTACCTGCGCATGCAACCTTCTTTCGGGGTCGCAAAAGAAGGGCCAAATCCCTTTATAGACGAAATTTCGATCAAGGCACTCAAAAGTAAATTCAACCGTGTACAGCTGGGCAGAAAATATTAGACGTTAAAATTGCAGTTTGGTCGCCAAAGGTTGTAGAAAGCGGGAAAGATAGCCCTGCGAAGTTTGCAAATTTAGTATATTTTTGTATTACGCGTGCGAAATTTGTTACCGTTTTTGGTCAATTTATTCGGCTCAAAAATGGTTAAGAATTTCCGCATGCATGTAATACAAGAATGTACTAAATTTGAAAACTTCGCAGGGCTACCTTTCCCGCATTTCGTGACCAGACTTTGCAATTTTATTACATGTAATATGTCATTTCCAGTTGCGTACATGAATTTACTTCTTTTTTCCTAGATCGAAATTTAATATATATAATGCATGGGATTTGTCTATTGACACAAAAATTTCCGTTTTATCGTTTCAAATAAATCAACTGTTGCTGTCTTATTAAGTAAAACCACACAGTAGTGTTACTGAGAAAATTTACTTTGCTCAACGCCAGAATATTTAGGAATTAAAGACATTTTGAAAACTGCCGTTGCAGTGTGTTAATGATGTCCCGAAGTTTAAGCTTCATGCTGAATAGCTACGGCGCGAACGGCGGAGGTTTTTTTTGGCAGAGTTTCTTCGTTTCGTCTTTTTTGGATTCCCACTTGACGGCAAACAGTTTTATTTTAACTTTCTGTGCTGGCAAAACTAGTTTATCTTTGCCTTCGTATCTTTATATTCGGGCAAAGTTTTCTTCGTCTGCCTTTAACTGTGTCTGAAGTCTGGTTTCTATTTGGTCGTAAAACAGAGTGGTCGTAAATAAAGAGTCATGCACGATGTCTCTCAAAGGCCAAAATATTCTACCTTCTTAGTAATAGTAGTCATAGAATACAAACATACTATCTTTTAATAACTGCTCTGCTAATAATTAGTTTGAAACTGTTCCGTTTAGGCTGTTTGAACAGTCGTGACTCTAGTTTTACGACAGTTACGACCATATGCAAAGCAGGCTTAATAGCTTTGCACGTGAAAGGAAGTTTTAAGAAAGACATTGGTACCCAAAACTATGGTATACAGATGATATATTGTAGACTTCAGAGTGAGATTTTTGACGTCAGAAATTACAGAGTAGAAAGTCTGGCGTTAAATAGCATAAACTCATCTGACGTTAGACAAAGTATTGTTAACCTAGTTCGGGACAAGGTAAATGGTCAGGCGTTAGATAGAGTCGAACAATTTAGTGTTCGTCCGGGGTCGGATAAATTAAAATCGTCTGCGGTAGACAAAGTAACATGGCCTGGTGTTGGATAGAGTAAAGTTGTCTAGCGTTCGGCAAAGTAGAATGATCTGGCGTTTGCTTAGACACGCTAAATCCTGCTTGGCGGTGAAAGAATCGTTTGGCATCAGATAGAGTTGAAACCAAAAATATCAAAATTTCGTTCTAATTGCCTGATACCTCCAAAAATTAGTTTTAAATTAGTTTAATTAGTTTTTAAATCAGGCTTCCTAGAAACTAACCGGCTAGGCACGTATATCAATGTCTCAATGACGCGATAGTGAAGGTGGATTGATAGATAGATAGATAGATAGATTTAATTAAAATACCTCGCAGCCAACCTGGCTGAATTACGTATTTTACAAAAATAAATTAAGCTAATATTATACATGATTAAAAAGAGTGTTCACTTTACTTAGTATTGATAAAAAGGAAGGAAAAAAGGAATATTTACAGAAAACGTTTAAAGAAAGAGTTATGTTGAACAATTTGTACAATAAGGCAAGACACACAA
>JAODVM010416943.1:0-26228 GCA_025400095.1 Phenganax marumi
GCAGTAGGACGTCACCAATTCACCATTGCTAATATAATCACAATGTTCGACTTTTTCTCTGCTGATCTCTTACAGGCACCCACATGTACGCTACGCGTACCTATTTTTCATAATTACAATGATTACACGTCATTGTAACCCCGGATCATATGAAGTATGTACAAGGTTCTTATGAGCATCAGTAAAATAGCTTGCAACTAAACGGCAATAAAAAGAGGAGGGAGAGAATATTAAAAAAGACATGCGACGACAATGCTAAGTTCAAAGTGGTAGTATATTTGTGAAATTTATAGCGTTGACAATGCCAGCATATACATGTGGCCTCATACTTTGTGCGTACATTACATAGATACGGTATATTAATATGATATAAAGAACGAGTGTGTACAGATCAATGCTTTTTCGCTGCCCTACAAGCACATACTACGGTCCTCACAGAGTCTAGAAAATTAAAAGGGAAATTAGGATTAAAAACACATCATAGTTGTCCGTGCTTTGCAGAGGGCAAGGCAGCGACCTTTCATAAGGTAGTTTAACCGTTTCCACCAGTTAAGCCCCTATTTGTGCGGTTGGGAATTCGCGTGATCACGACTTCAAGTTCAACCATTTAAAGACGGGTTAAGCGCTTAAAACAACGATGATAGAACAGGTGTAAACAAACCCTGTAAGTCTTCGAAGTTTTAAGAGTGAACACAAGCACAGTGCTCTGGGGCCGGTTGTTCAAAGGTGGGTTAGTTTAACTCTGGGTTAATTAACAACTTCAAGTTTGATTTCAAGCTCGTTTAAGTTAAATTTTCGATAAAATTTTTGCTCAATTTTGGCATTACAAGTTTACGGTATTAAAAAGTTAACATTTGTGCTGAAATACATCTGGTAATGCCATATTTACACTTAAGCCTGGTTCTCATATGCCGCCGATGACCGGCGACGTTCATTGTCCTTGGTCGCTGAAGCTTCAACTCTTTTGTTTAGTTTCTTCTCCAATGATCAAACACAAAGAGGGCCGCCGGCATGAAAAAAATACCTAGACAGGTTTTGTATCTATAATTTTCACCCCCGAATTCATCTCCAGTCCACACGGACTGGTTCGTCGACGTGGTGTATTCTCAGTGCGGACTTGACATTCTCGTGCGGAAAAAGTCCGTCAACTGCTCCGCCATGAGTCGCAGGTTTTCTCCGGGCACTCTGGTATTCTTCTACAGGAAATTTGACAAGGAGGGTAAGGGTAACGTAAGCTGTGGGCAATAAGGATCTGAATAGAGGGATATAGCCTTAACGCCCCTTTATTCATTGCCAGAATTAATACACTAGTATAATCAGTGGCGGATCCAGCGTTAGTCACTCATGAATATATTTAAAATTCAAAATACCTCAAAAACAATTCTATTGGTAAGAATTTGGTTATAAACTATTCTTTAGAAATTTACTGCCAATAGAATTGCTATTAACGTATTTTGAATTTTAAATCGCCATCGGTGACTAACGCTGGATCCGCCACTGAAAATTTCCGTGAGTTAATGGAGCCGTCGATGAGGTTGTGGTTCCTATTCGGACATACTGAGATCTGCCCGCCAGGTAGCTCTTAAACCATTCGTGGACTGCGGGGGAGACACCTAAGTGTGATATCTTTTTAAGGAGGATGTTGTGTTGTATGCTGTCAAAGGCTTTAGACAAATGAATAAATATCACGATAGATATCTGTTTTCTGTCCATTGCCTGCAATAGGGCGTCTGTGAACGCGACGTTGAGCGTTTCAGACGAATGGTTTTTCCGATTTCCGCTTTGATGACTGGAGAGTAGATCATGTCCTGTGAGATATGCAGTAAGCTGGTTTTGTCGCAAACTTTTGAAAGGGCTGGCAGTAGTGATATTGGGCGATTGTTTGACGCGACTTCATGATCGCCATCTTTATGTATTAGCATCACTTCCGCCAATTTCCAAGTTGAGGGGTATTTTGATGTTTTCAGAGAAGTGTTGATAATGTCTGTGAGAGGATGTAGAATGACATCGAGAGAGTCTTTTAAATGTCGGAAGTCTATTTTGTCCGGTCTCGGGGCTTTCTGGGGTGAACTTTCCAAAATTATCCTACGTATCTCGTAAGGGGTGACCTCTTTCAGTTCAAACATTCTCTCGGATGTTCTATGGTTGAAAGTTCCTGTTTCGCGTGAGGATGTTGACAATCTGTTGTCGTCCGCTGTTTTTTTGACTTCATCTGCCGTTAGCCCGCCTACTGAAGTAAAGTACGCGTTGAACTCCTCTGCTGTTTTACTTTGGTCGTGATAGCTAAGTTGAGTGCATTCTGTGGAGCGCATGCATCTCTTGATCACCTTCCATGTGGACCTTGGATTTCCTTCGCAATTTTCGATTTGAGTGCGTACGTGATTAGCTTCTGCCTTTCGCATGTTAGTCTTCACTGAGTTTCTCACGTTTTTGTACTTTGGCCAGTCGTCCGGATTATGTGTTGCTTTAAAGATCTTCAGTGTCCTGTCTCTGAGATTCGTTAACAATTTAATATCTTTGTTGATAAAAGATCGGGACCTGCCTTTAATTCTTACATGTTTGATTGGCGCGTGTTTGTTCCAATGTGTTTGCGAACAGTTGGTTGAACAAGTGGAGTTTACCGTCCACGTCCTTTTCAAAGAATACCATATCGAAGGGAAGTCGAGATAGCTCCGCAACGAACTGGTTTGGGTTGTAATGCTTCAGACTTCTCGTGCAGATGTAAGTGGGGAAGGTTTAGAAGTCCTTAATTTTAGAATGCAGTAAATTATGGAATGATAGTTTGTTTTTGCTGTAAGTATCGCTACGTTTGGTTTGGAAAAAACAATTTCGTCAATTTGCAGCTTGCGTTTTGGCGATTTTCATAGTACCATTTTCATAAATTTCCAGCCCGTAGAACGTGAGCTATTGGCATTTGAAGTTAACCGTTCCAATTTTATCGGAATTCACTTGCGATGTCGCCAATGGGTTAACTTGTTTTACATCATAATATGAAATCTTCGAGTGAGGAACCAAGTGACAACAAATAAAATTTATCATTCGACACGTCTGAGGATTCTGGGGGTCTTGAAATAGCTCTCGAATTGTCTTTTGTGAAAAATTATTCTCCATAATGTATTTCCTAAAGTCCTCAATCCCTCCTTACTTTGATAGGTCTCTGTAGTTGTATTGCTGAATAAGTTTATAAAATAACTTGCAACGATCGTATACATTTTTCTTCACTCTTGGGACCCGATCAGCATAACTAAAATTATACCTTGATATCTTGATCGTATTAAGACAAATTTTACAAATCTTGACGTTTTCTAAAACCAAAAAGTCATCATATCTACAATACCAACATTTATTCGGATATTTAGATGTACTTGGATTGTTCATAGCTCCTTGCAAAAACGTTTTCTGTTCTGTTCGACTCATGCTCGCGTCTGTTCTGAAGAACGTTTGCGATAATCGATTTTTAAAAAAAAACAGTGTTGCCAGATGAAATATCAAAATATTCATGTTCGCTTATGTCAAAAGTTCATAAAAATGACAAAAAGTTCATATATCTAATTTTTAAGATCGGAAAATCTCGGTAAACGTCGGAATATGTCGGCGATTATTCAAGATATGACCAGAAATCCCCCAAAGATGATAAGTACCAAATAAAAATGCAAAACAACTCTTTTTTCTAAATCGTATGGATTAAAAATGACACAATTGTCAACAGGCTATATTGTTTAAGTGAGTACTTCATGAACTTTGTTCCCAACTCCCGAGGGTCGTTTCCATGGTCGTTACCCTTGTAAAGTGTTCGTTTATTTTTTTTTCAGACATATATACAGAATGAAATAAAGTTAGGCTTGAAGTTATTTTGCCGCAGCAATAAAGGTATACTCTGATGTATACTTATGCGTTTTAGATTTGAACTTTACATTTTCTATCTAGAAGGAATGAAAACACCAAAGTTCATGGAATTGTTCATAGAATTTAAGTTCATAAAAAGTTCACAAATCTTCAACGTTCATGAAAAGTTCATGAAGACAGCAAAAAGTTCACAAATCCGTGAACTTTATAAGATTTATCGTTAACTTTGTTCACGATCTGGCAACACTGTGTTGGCGCGCGCTTTTTTATATTGCTTTAATTAAAGCGCATGCGCGAGACAAGGATCTACTAGTGAACATTGAAGAGAGCATGCCACGTACTATTTAGTATTGCAACATCACTAGAAAGTTACTGGGTGCTAGCACAGAGCAAAGTTAATCCCGAGCGAAAGTTTGTTAACAATAACCAAACTGCCTTCCTGCAAATATAACTGTACAACAATTTTGCCTATTACTTTTTGTTAGCTAACTGTAAACCCAACAAAGTTTTTTTGTGACTCATATCATGTATCTTTGGTTGACTAGCTACTTATTGAACATAATCTTATCACTAAGTAACTGAACACACACGTAGCTCATGCACATACTTGTATTCAATTTCACTCACCACAATTTTACTGGGGTCTGGTTGTGCAAACACCTAGAAATAGGAACAAAGAGTTAATGTAATTTAATTTAATCATATTTCGCCGACTAGGGCTGGGTCACCGCAACAGAGTATCATCGAAATCACTAGAGTGGCAAATTGGTCTCTCGAGATTTGTACGCGTAGAACTGACAATCGCCACGTGATGAACGTTTTTTGTATCTCATGATGAAGTGTTTTATTATGAGCGAAGTTTGCAAAATACGCAATGTTTACTCGATTTGTTTGCTTGGCTATTTCTAGATTAAAATGTACTTTTCTGTACGTCGATTCGCAATTCTACAACATGCTTGAGTATATACTGTTCACTTCATAACTGTTCACAGTAGTAAAAACGTTTAAGCAATCTTCACTGTCGAACATCGGCAGCTTGTTCACAATCTCCGTTGATGTTCAGAAGCGGTCTCGAGATGTGATAAAACGTAATTACGTTGTAAATACAATCAACCAAGGGCGCACCGATCTCTAGGGGCAAATTTACCACTGTAGTGATTTCGATAATAAGCTAATCATTGCAAGCCCTTTATCAGCAAACCCACTCTGTCAATTTTTCCTTTGACAGAAACTGGAAAACCCGAAGAAAAGCCACGACTTTTGGCAGACCGTTGACTTTACTCTTTTCACGTGAACACTGGGTTTAAGGCAGTTTGAGACAGTTCCCTCCCGATATTCGAGTCCGCGACTTTAAAGATGAAAGACAAATGCACTAACAATTTCACTAATGAAGCCCCATTATTTAAAATGGCTTGTGGTACACGCACTAGCTATGGCAAATATCCTTACAGATCTAAGCCTAATTTTGGACTTTAAATCGTGTCGACTCGCCCGAGCCAAACACAGCATTTTTCCACAATTCGTCTTAGATTGCCTTACATAATGCATGGCAGTTACTGCATTTTCGCTTCAATCGGCTAAACTCAGTCTTGCCTTGAATCGCAGTGCTTAAAGTAAGCCTAGATCTGCCGCTCGAGCTTGTACATGAAAACACGTCATACTAACTTTTGCATTGAGGAATCGAAAGTGTCTCAGTGATGACCTTCGAAAAATATGGATTCCACCAGCATTTGTTCCAAGGGCGATATAGTTGCTAGACACATTAAAACTTGTATACTAGAAAAAGTGAAAGAGTACAATGAGTACACCATTTCATGCTAGAATAGAAATAGGTACGCAGAGCTCACACGTGGCATGCCAACTTAGAACAAAGTAGTTGAATGAACTGAAGCCAGCCCCTCCTTGTTAAACTACGTGCTCCATTTAATGTTCTAGAACGTATTGAACAGTGTTCTTGAACTATTACGTAATGGAGTGCATACACTATTCTGGAACAATGTTTAGTTCATTACATATGAGTCAAACCATGCGTTACATCATTAATCATTCACCCAATATTCACTGCATAATAATTCCTGTCTTGTCTCATCTAAATGGACTATTCAAGACGTGTTACTTCTGGATCTTGCCTAACCGTGACATTAACATAGCAAAATATAGACAAACATCGATATATAACTATTAAAACTCCTTAAAATAATACCCTATGCTGTGTAAAGTACTGCACATTATCTGTGTTAATCATTTTCAATCACGTGAAAATGGGCAGTGTCACATGTTGTGTTCCAGCTGCCCCTACTTCAAAGTTGGGGTAGCCAGAACCGTTCCGAACAGTCACGTGACCGTGTTCTATTCCACTCCATTAGCATTCGAGAAATCCAGAGTACTCCGCACAGTAAATGGAGCAGCCTCCAGATGACATCAATTGTCAATGGTGCCTCTCATTATCTTAATACAGGGTTCGAATTAACAGGTGGCGAATGGCATTTCGCTATCCGTTTTTGACATTTTGCTAGTCATTTTGCTATCCAGTAATACAAAAAATAATTCTGTTAAACTTTTCTTTCAATTTAATGTGAACATTTAAGTTTTAGCTTTTCGGCAAGGCCCTGATGGAGAAAAGCCTTTTTGTAGTGATTAGAATCACTATATACTATGTAGAAAATCGCTATTCACTTTTATATAAACAGACTTGCTCAATACAAATTCGCTAGTGACTTCTAAATATTTAATTCGAACCCTGTCTTAATAGTTGAGCTATCTGTGAATGGATGATTCAATCAATGACTAGATTTTCATCTAGATAAGAAGAGTGAATTTTACCATCACAGCTTGACAGGGCATCCAAGAGTGAGTGAAACTGCAAAGTTTATTTGCAAAACATTGTAAAACAAGGAAAATATAGCTGTGCGAAGCTTGCAGATTTTGTATATTTTCGTATTTCGTGCAGACAAAGTGACCATTTTTGAGGCAAAAGTGGCATTACGCACTCCCAAACATATATAAGTAGGCACCATAAAATAATGGTAGGCAAAATGGGATGTATTACAAGTAAATGGGATTAGTTATAGTGCTTACTACATAAGTATTGTTACTTACTAAGATTTCTGTGTTCTTTTTATTACTAATATTCTTAGGACGTGTAATGATGCTTTCTCAAATGTTTTATGCTCTCGGGTTTGGCCTGCTGTCTATGTTTGCGTACGAGATCAGAGACTGGCGTCATTTAACAACTGCCGTCTCCTTACCTGGAATTCTTTACATGTTCTTGATTTCAAAATCCATTCCAGAGTCACCGCGCTGGCTTCTTGCAGAGGGACGAATTTCTGAGGCCGAAGAAATCCTTGGCAAAATTGCAAAAAAAAATGGAACAACTTTTGACGACCAATGCCTAACGAGGACGAAAAACACACAGCAAAATGCAACCAACAAAAATTACGGCATACTAACACTGCTAACACACAAAAGCATTCGAGTCAAAATAGTCATACTGATGCTAATTTGGCTAATTACTAGCATGGTCTACTACGGATTGTCGTTTTATTCGAAAAATATGCAAGGGGACAGGTACTGGAATTTCTTTCTGTCAGGTTTTGTCGAAATCCCCTCCTATTTCTTGGCTTTACCGATGGTTGATAGAATAGGCCGTCAAAAGTCCTTGTTCATTTGTATGATGGTAGGCTCTCTGGGTTGCTTAGCAAGCGCCTATGGACCGGTTAATTATACGACCATGACAGCCAGCACAGGTAAATTTGGTGTTTCTGCAGCATTTGCAATTCTGTATATATATTCAGCTGAGTTGATCCCAACTGTTGTACGGAATTTTGCCATGGGTACCTGTTCGATGACTGCTCGTTTTGGAGGAATCTTGGCCCCGCTCATCGTAACACTTGCCGTGACGGATCAGAGATTACCAATGCTCGTGTTTGCAGGAAGTGGCATCTTTGCTGCATTGATAGGCTTGTTCCTACCAGAAACATTAAATTGCCCTGTCCCTGAAACTTTGGATGAATCCGATCATGAAACTCAAGAAACAGTCACAATCTTATAACGTCAATAATAATTCACAATTTACTAAGCAGGAACTTTGCAGTGCACTTTGTGTCTGTTGAAAGTTAGAAAATCTTGTCGAGGTTATAATTATCTGGCATCAGAAGAGCCTGGGGTAAATTAAGTTGTAGAGTGCATTGCCACTGGACATGCACTTCAATGGGAAAATATTATTGCTAATTTCACCAAAGTTTGTATTTCAGACTACTGACTGATGAAGAAATATTTGGAAATAAGAAGAGTTTTTAGCGATGACAACAAAAAGATTTGTGAACAACTGAAAGGGAAAACTTTGCACAGTCAATGGCAACGACTCACATTTACACAGTGTAAAATCACAGTCTCAGTGGAGCGCTCTTTAGCTCAACAGGCGTTGTTAAGCATGGAAATATAACACATGAATTGTATATAAAGTAATTTATTTGATCTACAAAGTAAAGTATAATTATGGCGTTAGTATTGTTATTAATCTATCAACTCTGACCCATTTTTCCAATGAAACAAATTTATACTTAGATTCTTACTTCTGTGATGCTTCCACGCTTGATCTAGATATTATACCTCAGCACAGTACCAGGTTAACTTATTTACCGATTAAACCTATACCTGATGAGCTACAGTCTTGATCACGCTTTTCTAAACAATGTGCTCATATAACAGTATGTCAATCACAGTGCTCTAGGTTAATTAAATTAGTAAGCAAATATTAAACGCACAGAAGTTTTACTACAAAGTCCGGGAACCACTCAGCGTTGCCCACTGCCCATGTGGAGAGGAAAATAATATTGTACCTGAATACAAGGGTGTGCACACACGGTTCTCCTTCACAAGTAAATTTGTCTGGTGTCAGACAAAGCAAAACTGTCTGGCATTGACAGCCAAACAGTTTGAAAGAATATTGATATGCATTTGAAATATAACAAAGCAGCATTATGAATCCCACTATTTATTCTTTTTACTATTGCATAAACATTATTATGGCTACAAATTATAGTAAATACAAATTTTTACATGATATACATGGTACAAACCTTCACGACATGCACTCATCTCATGCTATTATACAAAGAAGTATGCAAGATTCATACTTGAAAATTTTCCTCGTGTGTGCTACAGACTAATAGACTGAGGAAATTCAGTCTTCCAAAGTAAGTTATTGCATTGGTGGTGCGGGGGGTCGAGGACCTTGCCCCTAAAATAGAATAACAAAAGACAGTCCGTCAAAGAACTGGAACTTACATTTGACTACAATACTAATGAAACTAGTGAATTTCTTAGTGGTCAAGGTGAGGTTATCACACTGAAATGGTTGCCCATTTTGAGTTTTTGAAATTTTTACAGTACTGGTACAATCATTATAAAGGCATAATTCCACCAGCAAACATTTTCCTCACAACCTTCAGCAAAAAATCAAAATTGCATATTCTGGCAAAAGATTGCTACTCAAAGCAATTTTTTGGCGAGAATTACACTTAGACCTACTGCACCGTTTTTGCAAAAATATTTGCATTTCGTCAAAAAAGTTTGCTCATAAAATTGCCCCTCAAAAGGCTGAAAAGCATTGTGCAGTTTTACCTTTAAGTAATTAGCTGTCATTTGCACAATAAATGGGTAATAAAGAATCATTTATGTAGTTGGTCCATTCAAACATACTACTTCGCATGATATGAGTAAATATAAGATTTTTGTGGAAACACAATTTAAGTTTTTCAAGCAAAGCTTTCAAACTGTAAGCCTGACCAGAATACAGACAGGCTGTGCACTGATGATGGTGTGGGTCTACGGACCACAGGGTTTTGCATAAGAAAATTAAGAGGCATTTCCACAGAAATCAAATATTTATTGCAAATCACCATGCAAACATTCAAAGAACTGATAGGAATAAGACAATGTAGTTTAATAACCGATTCTCATGAATAAAAACACTGGATTGCTGTCTAGCAGGGGGAATGAAGGAATAACACATCACAATTTTACTTATAATAGAAGACAATAGGTAGGTATTACACAGTGAAAATTTAAGCCAGACAGCCTGTATCATTCGCATGCAGTTATGGTTTTTCAAGACATCTCTGTTGCAAAAGCTACTTTAATTCACCTCAGGGATCGAATTAATTCTGAAAAAGTGCTTCGTGATTTTGCAGCAACGAAAAATGCAAATTTCTTTAAACTTCAAGAAAATTTGGATGAAATTTTGCAAAATAATGTGGAAGCACGACAGTTGTTTCCTGCATTTATATGTAAGCTAATTTGCGTAAAACCAAATTTACTGATTGTCGACTTCAGATGACTTTTCAATGGGCGTTTGCGAAGTACACAGCGAACTCGCCAATGGCATTTCCAAATTCGGAATTAGGTCATAAACTTCGCAACAAACCTCGTGGCGATCCGTACTCAGTAATGAAGAGACGAACTTGAATGTATATTTGCAAACTTCGTTGCGACGTTCACGCCCAACTTCCAAATTTAGAAATGCAATTGGAAAGTTCGCAGTGAACTTTGCGACCGCACACTGAAATGTTATCTCTGATCCGCAATAACTTCCAGTTTCAAATCGACAACACACTTTTCACAAATTCCTGCTGTACGGTCAATCGCAAGTGAGGCTAAAAA
The DNA here is from genome assembly GCA_025400095.1 of Phenganax marumi. Taxonomy (NCBI): domain Eukaryota; kingdom Metazoa; phylum Cnidaria; class Anthozoa; order Malacalcyonacea; family Clavulariidae; genus Phenganax; species Phenganax marumi. The sequence continues at coordinate 10,510 of JAODVM010416943.1, forward strand.
TAGGTCACCTCACCAAATGTTGATTCGTGATTATTACAAATTTTCCAACATTCGGCTCGTTAAAATTGTGAATCAGTTCGTGAATCACGAATCCGTTATTTCGAACCCTGGAGCAAACAAGGCCACACTCTTATCAATTTCAAAATAGACTACCTACCATAATCCATCATAACTGCTTGACACTATCAGCGCTCCATCTCTGTTGAAATGAACCTAAAATAAATAAAAAATACTAGAGTTTCAAAGTTCATCTGGTGTCAAAAGCAACTTTGCTTGAACATACAGCAGTTACAGGATCTGAATGGGCAGGTAAAGTCTTGAGACATTTGCCAGTTTTGACATCCCATATACGAACACTTTCATCAAACTAGAAACAGTAAAGAAAATGAAAGAAATAAAAATTATTCCATACATATTCTACACTGAGAGCATTGAATGTTATCATCCATAAACTAAAGATTGTTTTAGGTACAAACAGATGGTGAAAGATAACTAGGAACTGAACAATACAATATGACTATATACTCACCGAACCAGAGACAATGAGATTTGACTGAGGATTGAAATTACAACAGAATACATAATTACTATGTCCCTTAAGAGTTTTCAAACAACGGGCCTGGAAGATGAAATATTACATAAACATACATATCCATTTTGCTTTCACATTATTCACACATTCAAATTCTCAAAAACATCACATACTGTAGAAAACTCCCAGATTTTAAGAGTTTTATCATCAGAAGCTGATACAAGTAATTTAGAATCTGATGACCAAGCCACATCTGATATACCCTAGGTAGAAAAAATGTTATCAGTTAGCCAAATTAATTAACTCATAAACCCACGAATTAATGAATCAATCAATTACAATTCCATTTATACAGATTTCATCAAGATTCCACATTACTTAACTGAGTGACTAGCAAACTAAACCTCTAAAGAAAGTGACATGGTAATGAAATTGAAATGAATGTGAACCTACCAACTTATGACCAGATATAGTTTTCTCAAATTTTCCATCATAAGCTCCCCAGATTTTGATCATTTTGTCTGCCGCTAAAAGTGGACAAAAGGTTTTATTAAGAACATTTGAACATCATGTTGATGTAACCATCATTTCCAATCCACGCTTACATGAAGTAGCTAGCCATTCTCCACAAGGACTGAACTTCACAGACGAAATAGCTTTCGTATGACCAGCAAGTGTGTATTTTATCACATAGTTAGGTTTCTATAACAGGAAGAGATTGAAAGATGGCTACAAATTTTATACTAAGCTTTCATACAGGCAGCTTCTAGTCTTCGATATGGGCAACACAAAGCATAGTTTTGCCATTATGTATTTTTTGAATTCTGTTACCCACTGGCACAGACTGGAACAATAAAGCGTACAAAAATGCCTGGCCTTGCCGTAGTTAAGCCATTAATCTGGCAAAAACAAAACTGTTTTATGCCTGAAAGCAAGTGTTTTTAATACGCAAAGTATTTTCGGGTCTAGGTTGCTAAACAGTGGCTTTAAATTTGACTTTACAGATGACCGACAAGCTATCATTCAGTCTCCTTAGAGGTCACTGTTTTCATCTCATTACACTAATTAACAGCTAATCACGTGTTCACACTCATTAACCTAAACCACGTGGTCAATTGTATGTAATCCTATCTAAACTTTTGACCAAGCTACAGAATTTAAATGACTTTCAATCTTATATGCACCACTCTCTCTTACCTTAGAATCAGTGTTCGTCTTGCTCGCAGCTGTTGCGTTTCCAGCTGAAGTATTCTGAGTCGTGCTCGTAGTGGTAGGCACACTTGGCAAAGTTGTTGAACTTGGTAACGGTTGTTTCTCTTCAGGGACAACTTTCGGTTTAATGTCCGCCGTTTGCTCGCTAGCCATGGATGTACTAGGTTCTTCTCTTTATATCCCCTCGATTTCACGCTATGCGGTAGAAGAATGAAGTAGAAAAATAAGAAACTTTCAATGTTTTTTGTTCAATATTTGGAAATGTTTTGCTGCAAGATGAAAGCCCCGCGGGCATTATGGGTAATGTACAATAGCACTGCTGGCACACAAACTAGATATCTCAATACTTCACATAAAGACAAAAATAATTGATAATACAACCTCGAACCCAGGGTCTCATCCTAACAGTCAAGAGCGGACGGCGTGACAAGTTGTCGCATCGACATCAAAGGAAAATTCTCGTGATTCATTAGTAACACGGGCTTATTACTACGCGGTAGAGCCAATTTAAATAGTTACGTTTTCACAATAAACAAGCAATAATAAACTTATTGTCGACACTTTATTTACATTTCTCTCTATCGTCTAATAAAATACTTTTTATAATTTTTCAATAAAATACTCTGCCTATGTCCAAACCATTCAAAAACAGAGACAAAGGAAGCCGAAACTTCCCCGAAAAGAGAACCGAAAAACACCAGTCATGAGAGAAATAAATCTTTGATCTGCTGAAGGTCAGTCTCCTAGGTCTCTGTATTAAGGTACTATTTTAAATACACTCAAATACCTAACTAATTCGGCACTTGCTAATTTTACTCTACATTCTCAACGAACCAAGCCGGAGAGCTCCTTAGCTGCTGCGCCAATTAATTTCAAGTAAACTGGTATTATTTTCTTCCGAAAACCCAAAATTAAATTACTCTATTGCACTAAATATCATTGCTCTATAAATACACCACCCTATACTTACTATACATCGAAACTACATTATTTCTCTTCTTCATGCATTGACCCCAGGGGAGAAGGCAAGTTGAGACTAAGAAATAGAGATCTGTATCAATAAGTGATAACTATGACTGAATCTGTAGGAACAACAGTTCAGAACTGATAGAATTAGCCATTATACTCACATTATTAGAGAAAGTGACTTCATAATTTTCATCGTTCATTGAGTCGTCCATCTCAGCAAGTGACGTAAACCTAACAGTGCTATCTTCGCTAGAATCCAGTCTCTCAGAATTTAACAAACCTAATCGGAGTCGTAGTTTACGTAAAGCACGTGACGTCCTGTGAACTCTGTTACTTTTAAACTCAACTTCGTCTGTTTGTTGTCGAGCGAAGTTTATGAATACCTGAAGTGAATAAAAAACGAGCGATGAGTTTTTCCTGCATTTTCTTCCGACGTATATATCTTTTTTCTCCATATATATCTTTTTATCCATATATTATCCATATTATCCATATATTATCCATATATTATCCATATCCTTTTTATCCATATTTTATCCATATATATCCATATATTATCCATATATCCATATATTATCCATATTATCCATATATTATCCATATATCCATATATTATCCATATCCTTTTTATCCATATTTTATCCATATATATCCATATATATCGTCGTATATATCTTTTTTAATTACTAAAGTATCCAGTACAAAACTGGGCTTTGATACGGTATCATAGCGCGCTTGACAATGTAAAACACCTTCTCTGGAGTCTGGAGTCTCACTTACATTATCGAGAGTGGTTTGACTGACGGAGTAGTCCTCGATCTGCAACTCATCCAAGTGATTTTCAATCAATTCAAACACTTTGGACAGTCTGATCGCACCAGAGGGCAGATGATATTGCGCCATGCTGTGATGTTGTTCCTGAAGGAAATCAAGTCGTAAACTATTATGAATTATAAGAGAAGAGAAAGAGCATTGTAGCTATGGAGAGTTTAATGTCAGAAAATGTACTTTGAGTGAAACACCAGGCATGTGTTCAGCGAAGAAACTCCTCACGACTTCGTGATCTGGATGATCACCTTTTATTCGCAGTGTTATAATATAACCATTACCAAATCTGAAGGAAAAATTCAAATCGTTTGTGTCAGTCACTCACTTTGTAATATGCTATGCTTACACACACTAGAGTGAAAAAAATTTGATCTCTCAAAACAGCGAATCTATATGCACCTGCTTTTAAGGTGTTGTGTACTTCCTAAACATTTAAATTGCCCATTCACCATGATCGCTAATCTTGTGCACAGAGCTTCACATTCTTCCATACTGGAAAAACAAACTCAATTTGATTTCAGAGCGAAAGAACAGTTATCAAGATGTTCGTTACTAGAGGTCGACACAAAAGTAACGGTTCAGCTACGTCTTTAGTTCAGTTCATTTACCTGTGTGACGTAAGGACAACAGAACGACCTTCCTTCACGATACTGATCACAGTGTCCCATAAGAATCGCCTTGCTTTCGGATCCATACCTGTCGTCGGTTCATCCTACAAAAGGTATAAAACACTCCTGGTTCACTAGAATCAACTCTGCTTAAAGAATAGATAATGCTGGTAGAGGCTTCATCGCACAAAGTATAAACATCTCACCAAGAATATGATTGGTGGATCACCGATGAGCGCAATCGCTGTGGACAACTTTCTCTTCATCCCTCCACTATAGGTCTTCGAAGGCAAGTCAGCAAAGTTTGAGAGACTTAGTTTTTTAACAGCCCAATCAACGACCTAAACAGAAAATGAGACTTGAAAACTTCTTCCCAAAGGTGATATAATTTTCCATCGCTTTACTCAAGCTTATTTTCTTATACAAATCATTGCGCTTTGGGGACGGTCAGCGGTGTCAATGAACAGAGTAGGATTAATCGCTGATATTCATTCTCATTCCTCACCTGCAAGCGTTCGTTCGCCGGCACCCCACGTAACCTTGCATACAACATGAGATGCTCCTCTGCAGTCATTTCATCAACCAGAGCATCAAACTGAGGGCAATATCCAATGCAACGATGTACTTTTAAGATCTCTTCACGCACGCTACATCAAGTATCACCAAACAGTTATTTACTAGCGCACACGTCGTAATGATGACAAGGAAATTTGTCCCACGATGGGTTGCGAGCCAACGACCTTTAGTTTTGTAATAATATTGCTTACCTGTGTGAGTTGAGGAACGCCTCCCCACTTGTGACTGAGGTATCACCAGTGAGCATTTTAAAAGTCGACGTTTTTCCAGCGCCATTTACACCAAGAAGGCCAAAACACTACAAGAAAAACATCACTTTCTCCAATCAAACTTTATGTTCGACGTTGTTGTCAAGGGACCACAAAGGATAGAACATACCTCGCCCTGCTGAATGCCTAGACACAATCGATCCACTGCCAAATGGTTACCAGACTTTTTCGAGAAATACACCTTCGAAAACACAAAGACGAGTTGGTAAATACAATGTGGACGTTTTGAACAAAGGTTTCTTGTTTCCAAGCATGGCAGGTTTTTCCTGGTACTCCAGTCTCATCTTGCAGAAATACCGGATCAATGAAACACTGGCAGAGTTTAAATAGAGCTAGCCAGTAGCTACCTTGGTTAAATTCTTAAGGCAGATCATGTCATCATCCGCATCCCCTGATAAAACTCGTTCTCGTTCCTCCGCGACGTCTTCGTCATCTTCAAGTTCGCTCTTCGGCAAAGGAACATTCCTGAGTGAAGAGATACAAAGAATGAACGAAACATCAACCTAGAAACTGAACTCGTTCTGTTGCAGAGCTTCCTCACTTTGCTCTCCTAAAGATCTTGTATTCAATGAGCAGTGTAATCACAAAGAATACCACTCCCTCCGTCGCCATGAGCACAAGATTTCTCGTCACAACTGACCATTCAAATGGCGAAGTAACATCATAACCATCGCCTGGAAACGTTAAATCATCGAAACTCCGGTCAAAATCAGTGCATGTTTAGTCAACAGTAGAGGCAAGAGAAAATGGCAAGTCCCCACTCACCGACTTTGAGCTTAAATTCGTTTTTATATTCATTATACGCGAGGTTCATCAAGCCTCGTCCCAAACAGTAATTTGGAAAGGCGAGAGAAACAACTCCGACAACTTTGTTGATCAAAACTAGAACCTGGAAAAAGAAAAATTTTAAATAACCTATAGCATTCATTCGATAACACGTTTTCCAGAAACCCAAGCTACACTTTTCCTAGAAAGTCGGTATGAAAAAAGTGGACTTACGGAATCGTCCACAAAGATCTCAAGTATCGAGGTGGAAACAGTCGTGGTGATGCCGACGAATAAATTGGTCACAATCATAACAACGTAAGCGGTGCTTGGAACTTTGAAGTAGAATGATGCTGGGTACATCAGAGGCGTCACTGACCAACTACAGTACGAATATTAGAACGTAGTAGTAATTAGAACGAAGTAATATTGATTAGAACAAATGATATTACTATTATGAATGTCAGCAGGACAACGTACCCATAGAGAAGAAACAAGCACAGAACAGCTGGGAAGTTTGAAGGCGACGCGTACGCGGGAACTCGGAAAATATACAATATTACGACGCAAAATGTGGCTGGCACGAGGTAGTTTGTCTGATATAGAAAAACATAACAATGATGTAAACTGATTTTCACTCAATCAATACAATGTTGATCTTACCATGTCCCAAAGATAATTGGAGAGCCAGTAGATGGTGGGGTCCAAGCCACACGCGAGTTGTAAGTGTTTTGAGTTGCAAGAGCGTTCAGTCACCAAGAATACGACGAAACTTGCGGGAACAAATGACATTGCCACAATCACAAATATAGCAATGACGACATTTGTACCAGACCGTCTGAGAATGAAAACAGAATAAATTTTGCAAGCAAACTGCCGACAAAAAAATCGATTTGAACAATTTCGTCACCACTGACAAGAGCTATAGTTTATGTTACCGATATTCCAAAGACAATCTCTCTCCGCTTTTATTGAAAGGATGATTAATGACGCTTATTCCGTAAGCACCACGATTGACTTGCTCAGGTAAATAATGTCGAAGTATAGCATTATCCATTGCGTTCAGGAAGACAGGTTGTGAGTGATAACCTTTGTTGTTGTACAACGCCTGGGACACAAGAAATAAATGCAGAATACTGATAAGCAAGTACAGAGGTCCATCAAATGTCACTTCCCAGATCTTTGTAGAGTTCTAGAGAGAGAGCAATCTGTTAACGTTACCTTGACTGCTTTCCTAACTCCGAGGCGTTTCAAGGAGCTACAATCAATGTTCACGCATTCGAAATTGCTAAATTCACGAGGAATGCTGGGTACAATCTCACCAAACACCATTCCACCATACCTAGAAACACACGACAACACTTCGGTCACTAGATTGTTCGACTATAGTATTAAACTGGGCCCAAACATAAACCCAACATACGGTATAGTTGACGGTGAGGAAAAAAAGGTACATTTTAAGTCTTGGGCAGAAGAAATTGTGAAAAATGCAATAATCAGAAATCGAGTTGAAGATCTACAATTCAGGGCTGTGATCACTGACTTTACACATTCATTCATTAACTTTTTCCAAGTGCTTACTCCTCTAGTAAACCTAGAATGTCTACCAATCGAGGGGACACTATACCTTGCCATGCGTGTATGCCGAGTCGTCAACAACAAATACTTGCTGACGTCACGACCACTGACATTACGCAATGTGTCTAATGACGCAGTGATGGTCTGCTTTGGCGGAGGTTTGGAGAGATCCACAGGGCAAGTGTACTTGAGCCTGTTATGAGAGCAATAACAACGAGAAACGTTCCGTCTCATTTGTTTATATTGGTAGTGGTCATCAGATTCACTGTCATTCTGACAAATACGGGCATCAGCAGCATAAACACACTTGTCATTAAACAAAACTTTAAGCGGACTATCTCTTGATGAAATCTTGCACGGGAGAGAAGATGAGTAACTCCAATTACTTAAGCGGTCAGAGGCATTCTTCAGATAGCACGTACTTCCTAACCCTGAAGGTAGATTCAATGTGGACTCAATTCCATCCGCCAGATGGTCATTTGCGTTCTCGTTTGCAAATGGTACATAATTGGGTTTTGCAAACATAGCCGTATTAAGACGCAAGGCTGGAGCATCCTTCGGTTTAGGAACTGAGAGAGCAAACACCATTGCTACGATGATGAAGAATGAAGGGAGAAAAATCTGCGCCAAAAGAGCTTTGGGATTTCGCTGAGTCTGATAACATCTCTTCAACATCAAGCCGCAAAACTGCTGCCATTTTAGAGCAGCTCCACTCACGACGTAACTTCCGGAGCCTGAGCAAGACTGGTTCTCAGGCAGCTCGCCGTAACTATGGCTGTTGCCGACGTTATTTGCTTGGACGTTGTTGAAACTACGCGGAGTCTGCAAATTCCTGGCAATCGGGATGGGATGACTTCTCTTCAATAATACTACAAAAGTGAAGTAGAATTACTAAGAAAATCAGTGAGTGAACATCGTCGCGTAGCTAACTCAAGGTGACAAGCCTACGTCTTCAGTCTAAACGAATTCAAAATTCAAAACATGATAATACAACCCAACGCAATCTCACCAGCATCACTCTGTCTGGATTCACAGAGCTCTAGCAGTGGCTCATCATCAGTTGACCTTTCATGACCAGCAATATCCATCATTTCTACATCAAGTCCTGCTGTGCTCACCGTTCTACCATTCATCACGTGACTGTCAGGCAAGACGTCATTGGTCACTTCATCTTCTTGCCTGTCAACAAGAGAATCTGCATCTTCCTGCACAGAAAGGTCGGTGACTTTGAGAAACACCTGCAAATAGATTGGCAGACTTCGTTTACAAAATAACCAACAGAACAACGTTTTAGATTTGACTACGACAATTTGCTGCAACACGAAGTCAAGTTTGAAGTTCCTAAACCATCCATCCATCCATCCATTGGGAATGGAACTCGCAACGTTTTGCGCGACTGTCACTAAAGGCCATTTTCCATTACGGTCGTTTCGCCCGCACGGGCGGAGCGGACATTTTTAACTATGCTCTTTTCTTGATTGTCCGCTCTTGATCTCGCGTCCACGCGGAGAATGTTAAATTACTTTTAACTTCCCCGGCGTGCACGCGAGACCAAGCGCGGACAGACAACAACAGAGCATGTTCAAATGTGTTCGCTCCGCCCGCGCGGGCAAAACTGCCGTAATGGAAAATGGCCTTAAAGAGCGCTGCCTTCGCGAAGCACCGCAACTAATTAATTACAAAATTTATAATTGTTCAAGAAGCCACTATAGAAGGACAACACTACAAAAGTTAAGTCGACTTAGGAAAATTTATCTCTTCTGTTACAATGTTTTAGAGTTTGAATTGTAGTTTTCACTATCATTTGAAAAGTTGTCCAAAGAGCGCCCCTCGAGTAAACGTTACATTTGAAACACTTAAAATTTAAAGAGTGCCACTTAGCTTAAAATATTAAATACGATTGTATTTTTGAATTATCGTGTGACCTTTATTGTAGCAACAAATGTAAACCTTACCGGACATATACCACAGGGTACCCGTACAAGTCCAGTCGATGACAAGATGGGTTTAACAACTCTGTAGAGTTTTTTTTCTTTGTGTTCTCGCCTAGGTCCTACTGAAGTATCATTGGCTATAGTCATTTCTAACTTGCCATCAAAAATTAAAGTGTCCATAATTGTTTCAATATCTTTTACTGATAACTGCACCTAAAAAACAAAAGTGACTGGATGTATTTGCATGTGAAACTTGTACATCTGAATGTCCTAGTTTAAACTATAAATCGAAAGAGATAAAATTGTCCCTTTACACGTGCTGATTAACCATGTCATTTGAAGTCAATATGATTATTGGCAAGCAAATTAGTAATAATATAGTTACAATAGTAATTATAAATATAATTATATATAATAATATATATAGTGTATTATTACAACATTATACCTTGCATATGCCAAGGTCAGTAATGTAGTTGAGAATATCTTGTGATGAACCATATGATGCATTCTTCTGCACCAAAGGATTGCTTGACGTTTTTTTCGCTTCATCTGCCTTGGAAATGTTATAGATACTACATGTACAATCCCTGACTTCAAATCTTAATATGTAGCACTTTAAGAGTATATGTATTGAGCTGCAGAATACAAAGAACACTAAGTAGATCTATGTGAATTTAAAAGGTAAAGTGGCTTGCATGTATACCTTTTGCTGTAAAAATTTAAAACATTGTTGACTTAGAATATCAACAAATTCCGAATCAAAGTCTTGGTCACTATACCAAGAGCCACCTGTAACAGACTGATCAGGCTCCAAATTGAAGAGCATGTATACTTTCTTTTTTGATGCCTAACAGAAAAATAATCATATCATGTTATAAAACAACTGAAGGCACTTGAAGACTGCATAACTCAGCCAATGTGTTTTAGTAGACTAGTGAAACTTGCTGTCACTGATTCAATACATTTTAAAAGTTCTAATGAAATACGAATATTACCACTGATATTTCACGCAAACATTCTTTCTAAGTTTCAGCATAATTACCGCCACAGATTTGATGGCCTTTATCAATTTTTTGCTTTCTAAAGTTTTCAGGATTTTGTTCACTTGAGTCAATTGCAGATTGCTTTTAAAGCGAATGTCTCGAATCCATATTCCTAGAAACATTGACAAGACAACCAAAAGTTATGGTACTTTATCTGAACCAAAAATAAGGATGAAATGAAGTGTACCCTTGTTGCCAGCTTCTTCAATAATTTGATACACCAGTGTTTCCTCCAAATCAAATCCTTTCACTTTGCTGAAAAACAAACATATTTCAACTTTTCCTCATGCTTTGTGTTTCCAGTATTTCTAGGTCGAGATTCACAAATGGTGTTATCACTTACGAAACAGATTCACTGTCCTTGTATCGATAGAGCAATGTCGATCCGCTTTTAAGTAGTTCCAAACGACCCTAAAAATCAGCCCAAATCTACATTATAACCATGTAAAACCTCCACCTCTTCTTTGGAGTACCTTCTTAATATGTCTCTAAAAGAAGAGAGCCATGTGGGTCGTCTCAATTATTGCAGCGTGGCACCGTCACGCTCCTATTGAATTGATCCAGACTGGAAAGTTTGCAAAATGCGCAAAGGATAAAAAGTGTTCGCCAAATGCGCATATAACGGTGTATAACCAAAGTTCATTCGTGACTGCGGTCTTTTATCACCTAATGGTGATGTTACGCTATGTGTTAATGTAGTCTTGGTTATTGTATTCCAGATGTATCTTTTATGATATAATGAAGATTAAATACTACTTTTTATAATAATTAAAAATTTCGCAGACAAGCCATTTCTGTCGCGCTCAAAAAACAAGAAAATGGCTGTTTATATGCTTGCCATTTCTTGTGGATTTGGCATTATTGTCAGCGAAATCGTTTGTGTGCAAATAGTGCTTTTGTATTCAATTGCTGCACAGTCTACGCATATATGCACCAGTTTCTTAAAGTGCGCATATGCAGACAGTCGAGCATTCAAAGTGCGCAAGGGAGAAATCCTTTGCGCAGGACAAACTTTCCAGTCTGGGAATTGATCCCTTTAGTTCAAATGTATTGGCTTCTCCCGGGCAAGCAAAGTAGCCACAATAAAGAAATGCCTCAAGAAATAGTGCCATTGCTGTTAATCTGGCGAACCTGCTCAACAAGTCAGTGGTACCACAGCATTTCGGAAGTGTGAACGAGAACGGGGGATGCAAGGGGAAGATACGAGGCTGTATAGAGGCATTGGTTGCCGTGCATTGCAAGTGAACCAAATTTTGACACCCTATGTTTTGCACCACATGCGCAACGGGCTATAGACGTATAATATTTTAAAATACCGTTGACAAAAGTCGGTTTATTGCCATTACGCGTTGTTGTGTGGGAATACTGGGCATGTTCTTTTGTATAATAGCATCGGTTATTCCTTTTCCGTTTTCTTTGCATAATGCAAGGATTTTGCTTTCCAAATCAACGGCCTCAATCGATTCTTGTTTTATAACGATGTCTGCGACCGCCATGTTGGATTCTCTGTGCCTGTGGATTCTTCAGTGAACTCATAAAACTGGAACGATAACTCCATTCGCAATGAGCTATGATTGGATGAAGCCATTCTTCCGATAGAGATAGAGCATGTACACCACGTTTGATAAGATTTATATGAAATAATACCTGAAGAGATTCCGTTAAACCACTGAACCATTTAAAGAACTTCACGGGCTCATCTTTTCCTTCCCATCACGCTCGCGAAAGTTGAATTTTCAATTTTCAATTTTTCAGGACAACAAAGAAGATGGCGGTGAATTCTTCGACGAACGTCTTGTAATCCATCGTTCCCATCCTACCTTTATTTAAAGGTAATATGTGTTCTTTTATGTTCATAAGTGAAGTACATGTCGTAGATTATATCCTGAGGGATTTTTAGAGAAATTGAGCCAGAACTTGGCGAGACATTTCAGCGTGAAGTTCGTCTTTTGCGTTGCAAAATTATCTAAACCAGATTACTATTTCAGTCGGACCTATTTCATGCAATTTTATTATCGTGGCCGTGTCGAGAATATTGAAATATTAGTCTCGGTCTATATCGCTTGTTTGTTTTATAATTCAGCTATAAATCAGGTATATTTTAGAGTCGGCATTGACGTGTGCTTTCCTTCCAATCTCACGTGCTAAAAGTACAGTTTCCCAATTCACAAATCATCGTTGAAAAGCTAGGGGATCGGGCTTCAAAATACCTGATAAAAATATGAAGACAATCTCACACATCTCCGAAGCATTGCACCGTGCTGGGCTAGACATTTTTGCAGGCAGCTCACTCAGCTGCAGGGCCTTCTTTAAGGATTTGTCAGTGGAGGGGCCGACTACGAAAAGGGACTTAATTAAGACAAGCGGGGAAGAAAAAGCTTGTACGTAAGAGGTTTGGGGATCCTCCCCCAGAAACGTTTTTGAATTTGTGAGCTTCTCAGAATTGTTTTCCTACTATTTCAGTGAGGGCAAAAACTTTTTACTGGCGGCGAGGGGCAGAAAGGGGGTAGGGGGCTTTGGCCCCTCCTGTATATATATATGTTAAAAAGGCCCTGCTCAGCTGTAAAGTTAATTTACTTCATCATGAAATTCATTGCACTGTAATTCCTTGTGGCTTTCTATTTTCTGCGTACAGAGCAATTCAAGTCGTACAAGTTGAAGAATGAGAAGAAGTTGCTCAACAAAGTTTTATTGATCATCGAGCAGAAGCAAAGACCGTGGAAAGCAAGGTGTTGATACAAATCTTTTCTTATCCGGTATGTTCGTATAAAGTGGAATTTCTTTGACTACCGAAGCTGCTAATGAACATATAACATTAGCCATAAAACAAGAGACATCTGGCAATATATATTGGAATCACTGCGTCCTTCATCGTTCATGATCACCTATGTGCATGAATGCCAACCTTTAACTAAGTTATTCAATCGTAATTCTCTTAATAGAGTGCAAGAGGCTTGCCAGCTAGGGTTTTTAACCTTTAACAATGAATGCTTGCGTTATGAAATTGTGCAAGTACCACATATTGCTGGAAAATGATTGGCTTATTTGGCATTACGCAGCAGAATAAAATAACATAATGAGCTTGATATAAACTTGCATATTCGAGAGACAGTTGTTTCTGTTGGTTTGTAATTACTAAAAAAGGATTTCTTTATGTTACGATTGTAGCTGGCTACACGCTTTTCAATTTGGCACAGTGCAATGATGAGTAAAATGTACAAAGATCCTTTTGTGTAGAAATAGTGCACATTCGGAAACACTTTGAAGTGAGCTGGTCTCTTTTTCATGAGTAAATATGGGCGGTGAAGACATGACTATAAAATATAGAATCACTTTAGTCACTTTCACAAAAGAGAAAATTGAGTGTTTGTAAATATACTCGAGTAGCTATAACAATCTATCAGCTTCAGTTCCGTTCAAATGGTTCCACTTTTTATGAAATATGTGTATGTTATTACTCTGATAAGTTTAATAGCAGTAACAAAAGAAAACAGGTGACGCGACATGCAGAACTTGGTGTTTTCAAACCCTAGATCTATTCTTGGAAATATGCTGTCTTAACCTGACTGAGTACTATGCCAAAATAATTAAATTAAATAATGTTTTTTTGCTGCTGCTTTACCAAAATTCTACAAAATGCTCGTGTTTACAAAATGCAAATTTTCCTCCACATGCTAACAAAATGCGCCATTTCGATTTGCTACTATTTGTACGCCTTGCATACATTTTTAAATTGGTAAGAGCATTATCTTCAACTTTGTCTCGAACTTTAAGTTGGTGTTTTATACCAAAAAGTAGAAGAAAAGTTTTGTCCAATTTTCAATTAAATTTCTTTTTATTTTTTTATTTAAAGCCCAAGCAGTAGCTTGTTTCCTGCATTACAAAAAATCTGGTTTTCATGAAAAAGACTAGTTCCTAGCTATATACCAAAAATGATTTATGACATCTGATTTTTTCTTTCAAGTAAAATCAACAATTTCATTATTCAAAAGTCGTCACATTATAAAACAAATCGACATCTTATCTTATCTTTCCCTTTACTATTAAGAGCAAGAGAAAATTTTCTTGGTGCATATTATAACTGTCCATTTTCTGCCACCGGAGCGATCTTCCCCTGGAAAACGATGCCACTTTCCGCTTTTCTTTTCTTTTCTTTTTTACACTTTCCTCACATTATCGGTTGTTCACTCAGATCCACTTCGTTTTCCCTCTTCATCCACTTTCCACCTCTTTGGCTCAAGCCCGCCTCGACCTCCAGCCCACCCGCACCGGCCTCACATTGGAGACACACCCTCAGCAGGCTCCATTGGGGATCATCAACCTCCTGATCTCCCGACGCTCACTTATAGATTCGATTTCTCGTTCCTTGGAGGTACTATACGAGATGCCTTACACAACCTCGTTCCCTCCCGGAATTCCACCAGATCTGGAACAAATTCTTCGTGATCTACATGCCTCCACAGAACGATTGATGGACGAAGTTGCCAATACCAACCGACTCTTACACCGCTTGGCCCTCTATCCACCTCATGCGCTGCCAACCCAACCTTGGCTACCTGGAGATTCTGTACTACCACCTTATCCTCATGCCTACGGGTCGAGACCGACATAGCTTTCACCCAGGCCATAAGCTGCCCTCTTCCACCGCCACCTCACTGCAAAAAGTGCGTCGCGATCTCTCTTCGATCAGTTTCGCCTTTCGTCCACCTCCAACACCTCTAGAACAGGGGAGCCTGCGCACCCAGGCAAGACGAAGCTCCTCCAAGTTTCGCTTGGCTTTGAGCTTGCCAACAGCAAAGTCTGGCAGACAATGGAAGCTTGGCTCCCCCACGTTTTGGCGTTGCAATTGGGGCCAACGCGTTGGTTGAGTAATTTACACATGTGAGCGGCGGCCAGCGACAAAAAAAACACACCTAACGGACCAAATGCACACATAGTTATAGTTCGAGGCCTGTTCGGGGTCCATGTTAGTTCTTGAGGCCAACCTTCAAGCAGCCAAAACCTGATCAACCTCAAATCTCAAATCCTCGCATATGACAAGGATTGTGCACGGACTAAACTTAGGAAGGTGGCCCGTGTTCATTACCGACCCATCGCCCCACAGTCCCTTCAAGCCTTTACAAACGAATCCGTACTCCTTGCAGGTGTAGCTATTCATCAGAACAAGGCCTCGTTGGGTAGATGCATTGCCGCTGGAGCCCCCTTGTACGTTTCTTATGAGGTCAATGATGGTTTTGTCATCGTTGCCGGTGTTGACGAGAAGAGGTTTGAGCAAACTGTAGCTAGGTGAGGATTAACTTGTCGGCGTTTGTCTCTGGCTTTTTTGTTGTTGCAAGTCTTGACCCCCAAGACTTTGCCACTTGCTTGAGCGGGTTTGGCGTGACTTGGGAGTCGGGCTTTGA
>JAODVM010417054.1:0-26217 GCA_025400095.1 Phenganax marumi
ACTTGATACACTAATCAAATTACATAAACTATAGTCTTTTGCTAAACACAATAAACAAAAACCAAGAAAATCAATTGTTCCCTTACCTACACACCACCCTGATCCTAACCAGCTACCAATCAAATTACATAAACTATAGTCTTTTGCTACACACAATGAAAAAAAGCAAGAAAATCAATTGTTCCCTTATCTACACACCACCCTGACCCTAACCAGCTACCAATCAAAATACATAAACAATAATCTTTTGGTACACGCAATAAACATATATCAAGAAAATCAATTGTTCCTTTACACACTCACAGCACCTGAATGGCTACAGACATAAAGTGTTCTGCTATTTATTGGAAACAAACAACAGCAAAATTCTTAGGAAGAACATTCATCTTTATCATTACTCCACCGACATTTTTAAGTTCAAGGTTTCAACAATTAAAATGACATCACCAACCTAACCACAAGCAAGTAGCCAGTAGCCACATAGCCAAATAATTTCAGTGGCTTATGTGCCGGGTATTCTAAAGTTGTACCGAAATTGGGAAATGGCATTTCCGTGGCTCAAATTTCAAAAAATTTTTGGGGGAAAATGCCCCTGAAGCCCCCTAATTGTGCAAGTTTTTGCAGTGCGCCATGGTCAAGGTAGGAGGCTGGATCCGCGCCTGCCTGTGATAGTGTGCGATACACCAGAACAGTTGGGAAGTTGTGATACATCACCTATATCAAGACACTTAACAAACTTGCCAACTTTTAAATCACTAACTACTTTAGGTAATGACACCTCAAAATCCATGCACTTCATATTCCTAGGTAACCAAATATTCTTTTCAGCATTGAATACTGAACTCTGTGTTTTACAAATAAGTTTAAATTTTTGACGAGACAGAAAATTCTGGTACTTCATAGCAACTGCCTGCTGAAGAGCATTTTAAGAATTACCAGAATCAGTAACAGCCTTACCAAATACACCCTGCAAATATTTACCCGTCTTATATGTGCTGATAAGCTTATCCAAAACTTCTTTAGTGGCAGTGGAAGCTATTAAGTCCCTTGCACCATAAATAGCACCTGCTTCTCCACCAAGGATGTAATTGAGGATATCAGCTGTTTCTTTCCAGCGTCGATAACGGTTGCTGCTATTTGGGTTGGTTGTCATCTCATAGGTTGTTGAATTCTTAATTATCCTTGGTTGTGCATGCAGGATTGGGTGAAGAAGAATTTTTAATCTCTTGTACTCTCTGTTGAGCTGATGAACTTTCTCCTGACCTTCCACAGCTTCTCTCCTTGTGGTATTCATTAATGTTTCTAAAAATTAGAAAAATTATATAAGAATGTATGATTGATTCATATAAGTTACAGTACACATCAGTGTTAGCAGAAACTTAATGAAGTAGCAAAAGTTTTGAGTTTAGACTTCGGCTCAAATAATTTTACTGCTCAAATAATTTTACTGCAAAACAGCATTAGTTAAAACATTGTTAAATAGTCAAAATCTTTTGGGACACATGTAATTTTTTTATTCTTACCCGCTTCCTGTTTCAATTCCTCAACTTCGTGTGCCTTAACAGACAACAACTGTTCTTTCTCATCTAAATCCTCCATGCGAGCGACTTTCTCTCGCTATTCTCTTTGAAGAGCATCGGTTTCTTCTAACAGACCTTTTTTGAAAGTATTCATTTCTTGAGCAGGAGATGCCAACCAAAACGAGTTCACTGGTCATTGTGGTTCACATTTCCCATCATGTTTATTAGCCTTGTTTCAACTTCTACTTTTCTTGCATCTACCTTCATTCCTGCTATAAAAAAACTTTACGAATGTTGTAGTTACAATCTAAAAAATCCAAAATGATGGACTTACAATAAGTCAATTGAAATGGGGGTTTAAGCAAGCTGTACGTACCTCTCAGCTTCGCTGTTTTCTTCATATCTTGACGCCATGACTGCAAACTAAATTCTGAGCTTGCAATATCACTGTTCAACTGCCTTATTGAAAAACTATGACCACTTTCCATCAAAAATTGTCGCATGCTGGACAATTTTGTCAATTTTTAGAGTGAAAAACGAAAATACCCGAACATTTCTGAGCTCAATTTGAAGCTTCCTGTTCCAATATTAGTAACATGAAGCATTACGTCATCCCGAGCTAATCAGCGGAAGTTAAACCACCCCTATAGGTAAAAAACAGCCTTCAAAGACTGACAAAATATGGCCTTCTACAGTTGGGAAAATTACAAAATATTTCTTAATTTGAATAAGTAGGAAAAGTTTTTTTATATACCGAAAAACTAATGTCATTAACATAGTTATTGGCGTAGAATAATTGAGCACTCATGCATTTAAATTATTGATGACAGCCATAGCTTCTAAACACGACATGACCATTACAGGCAAGCAATTTCAGTTTGGGAGAAAATACGCAATAACTGACCAATAGGACCATTGAGCAAATCATGAGAGTCATTTACTATAAATTCAAGCAAAGAAAGAAAATGGTGCTTTTAATGGTGATATTTTAGAATTTGAGAAATCTACTCACTGTTATGTATGTAAAAAAAATTTTTCGAAAAACAACGCCAAAGTTAGAGATCACTGCCATTTCACTAGAAAATATAGAGGAGCCACTCATAATCAATCTAATCTTTTGATGAAAAAAACCAAAATTTATTCCAGTTGTATTTCACAATTTAGAAGGTTATGATGCTCACCGGTTTATTAATAACCTTGGAACTTCCCAAGGAAAAAAATTGTGTACCAAACACTGAGGAGAAAGATATGTTTTACTATAGAAATTGTAGTGGACTCCTTTAGTAATAAAGAAGGAAAATTTATTGAAGTCAAATGCCAACTAAGATTTAGAGATTCTTTTAAATTTATGGCTCAAAGTTTAAGTAGTTTAGCTAATAATCTTGAGGAGTCCAAATTATTAAATCTTAAACAAACTTTTCCCAACAAAAATGAATTTGAACTTCTATATAGAAAAGGTGTTTATCCTCGTGATTACATAGATTCATTAGAAAAATTAACTGAGACTTAATTACCTCCTAAAGAAAAATTTTACTCCAAGCTCGATGACGAAGATATTTCAGACCAGAACTATGAACATGCACAAAAAGTTTGGAGAGTTTTTCATTGTACAAATGTAAATGATTATCAGAAAATCTATTTAGAAACAGATGTACTATTATTATGTGATGTTTTTGAACAAGTTCGACAATCTAGTTTAAAACATTATCAACTCGATCCAGCCTGGTATTATACTTCTCCAGGAATAGCTTGGGATGCTGCATTAAAGAAATTCAAAGAAGGATTAGAATTAATAACTGATTGTGATATGCATTTGATGATAGAAAAAGGAATTCAAGCAGGAGTTTCCATGATTCCAAAGCGAAAGGCAAGTCTTAATAATAAATATTATAAAGACGATGATCCAAAAAAGCCAAGTAAATTTATTCCTTATTTAGATGCAAACAATTTATATGGGTGGGCTATGATGAGCCCATTACTAAGGAGTGGTTTTAATGAAAGAATTCTAAAGAAATTTTACCTTGGCGAAAAATACCTTCTATATTAGAAGTAGAGTTAGAATATCCTGAACATTTGCATGATCTCCGTAATGATTATCCTCTTGCCAGAGAAAAATTTAAACCGAGTGACGATGCAAGGTTAGAGAAATTAGTTCCTACATTAGACCACAAACAAAAATATGTATTACATCATCAAGCCCTAAAAAATTATATAGAAAAAGGTTTAATATTAAAAGAAATTCATAGAGAAATTAAGTTCAAAGAATCACCAGGGCTAAAATCTTATATTGAAATGAATACGAATCTTAGAATGGTGAGCAAAAATAATTATGAGACGAATTTCTTTAAACTCATGAACAATTCCGTATTTGGAAAAACCATGGAGGATATCGGAAACCGAGTAGATATTCAGCTTATATCTAGCCCAGAAAAAGCTCAAACACTTTTCAATAAACCACTCTACGAAACAGCTACAATAGTTTCTGAAAATCGTGTAGCAGTTCATATGCATAGAAAGAGAGTTGTGATGAATAAACATAAATATGTGGGGATGAGTATTTTAGATATTTTGAAAACTCTCATGTATGATTTGGATCCATAATGATTATATAAAACCAAAATATGGTGAGTCAGCAAAATTATCATTTATAGATACAGATTCGCTCATGTATGAAATTCACACTGATGATTTTTATAAAGATATTACCCTGGATGTTGAGAGATGGTTTGATACTTCAGAGTATCCAAAAGAACATAAATCAGGGACCCTGGATTATTTAAAGATGATTGTGGAAGTAAACAAATTTTAGAATCTATAGGGCTTAGACCCAAAAGTTATTCTTGTATTACTGAGAATGAAAAGAAAACAAAAAATGTAAAAGAATTTCAAAGTGTGTCAGAGAAAATAATATTTGTCATGAGGATTATAAAAAATGTTTAATACTGGAAAAGAAGAAAGAAGAAAGATTATCAGATCTCACGGGCATGTTTTATATTCAGAAACCATCGACAAAATTGCTTTAAGTCCAGATGATGATAAACGTATTATTCTCAAAGATGGAATTCATACCTTGTCGATAGGACATTATAAACTTGTTGAAATTTTTCAAAATACCAATTTTGAAATTTGTATAAGTTTTTATTGTGGCAGAAAAAAAAAAGAGAGAAATTCTGAACTGAAGATTTCATTGTTTATAAAAATAACAAAACCTTGTTTAACAATTTCTAAACCCAGGTGGGGATCTACATCATGAAAATTTACCATTGATATAGACTCTATTTCCACTAACACAAGCTTCACGCACTGATGTAGGAGATGTTGTTCTTTTTCTTGTGCTTGTTCTTTTGTGTTG
Organism: Phenganax marumi; assembly: GCA_025400095.1. Lineage (NCBI taxonomy): Eukaryota > Metazoa > Cnidaria > Anthozoa > Malacalcyonacea > Clavulariidae > Phenganax > Phenganax marumi. The sequence continues at coordinate 4,873 of JAODVM010417054.1, forward strand.
TTCTTTTGTGTTGTTGTTTTTCTTGTGTTTCTTTTTCTTTCTTTTCTTTTCTTGTTTCTTTTTCTTGTTCTTTTTCTTGTGCTATTAATTCTTGTATTAGTGCTGGTAGTGGCAGTGGGTGGGGTATTGAATTTGATTTAGGTTTTTGCATTTCTCTTTCTGATTTTCTTATTCTACTCGGTTTAAATTCTTTTGTTTTATCTCGGATATTAAACCAACCTTGATAACGTTCTCCTTGTATAAATAAATATTGACCATGATCATAAGCTTGTTTTATACTTCCAGGATTGATATAAAAAAAATTGAGCCGCCTTATGAATACTAGAGAAGGACTCCATCCAAGCATTCACATGGACTAAAGCAACAGGTTTTGGCATCTTCATAGAATATCTACAGTATTTTTCATATTTTTCATTAGGATGTATTTCTTCTAGTCCAAGTGCTTCACATACTTGAGCCTTGTTCACTTTATAAGTTCCTTTAATACCTTGAGCTTTAGCTTGTTGCTGGAGTTGTTTAAATGAGTTATTCATTCTTTATTATATATCTCACAACAATTCGGCCACTCTCTTTGTTCATGCTCGCTTTGCTTATTGTCATGAGACTAAAAATAAAGAATGAAAGAATAAAATAATAATTTAAAATAGGCAGCTGTGCTGGAGAATCAAAGATTCTCTAAATTATCAAATTTGTAGCTTTTCCAAACATCCATCCTCCAGCGAGCCCCATCATACCTTTTGTCATATCAAGATATCCTTGCATTTCATTAGACGGTTGGTAATAGCCTTCTAATTGTGGGTGTCGTGATGCTGCTTGCGTATCTAATATAAGTTTAAGTTGATCTAACGCTTTATTGCCATCATTTATACTTTGATTTGCATTGTGGAGTTCTTCTCTATAATGAGCTATTTTATTTTTTCTTACACTAGTTCATAAAATTTTTCTTTATCTCGATCAAGTTGTTCCACGGCAAGATTATGTCTTGTTATTTCTTCTTCATATCCTGATTTATTAAATTTACTGAATAGAAATATTGCACCTGCAAAAGCAAATGCATTGAATAAACCTGCTACTGCTACTGATGCCATTTATTTACTAATTTTTTCAGGAATGATTTTCTTATCTTCGAGATATTTCACAATAATAGATCCAGCCATCACTGCTTCAGCTAGTTTTAATGTTCCAACCATTGATTGAGGTGTGCCAAGAGGTTCTCCAAAAGCTTTTTACTTAACATGGATACTCCAACAACTGAGAGCATTAATATTATGGCATCATAAAATTGATTTATATTTTTTTTTTCTTGTGGATTAGTTGTCATTTATTATAAGAATTAAAGTAATTCTTTTCTAGTCAAAAGTATCCAATATGATACTATTATTATTATCTTGCAATTCTAGTTTTTCTTCTTCTGCTGGGATTTGTGGTTATTCCATATGTTGTTTTGTGGGTTTATAATTTAAATAACAAAATGCTCCAACTCGTAATGATGAAACGATGATGATAGTTGTATTAAGAATCCATGTATTATCGGATTGTTGATTTTGTTGTTCTTGCTGCAATCGTAATTTTTGCTTCTTTTGCTGCTTTTGACATGGTTGCGAGTCTTTTCCCAGCTTCGACACGTTTTGGATCTTTGGGTTTATTAGGCCATGTTCTGTGGCAGATTATCGTTCAGTTTTGCTGCCCCCCTTCGGGCACTACTTTAAAACACGATAAAAATTTAAGATAAACCATAGAAAGTCCAAATTCACTTGTTTTCACCTTCAGAAACCTGCGCTTTTCGAGTATTTCTTCTTTGAAAATTCAATGAATTTACATATTTCATAATCAATTGACGCCATATTGATTCCGGAAATCTCAGCATACTTGGTTTAAGATATGCCACATATAGCAGATTCAGCAGTTTCATACTGGTATTTAAATGAAGTTTCTCAAATTCAGCTGTGCAAACAAGCTTCAAGCAGGAAGCATTGCGGGCAGTTTTACAAGGTTTCTAGCCAATTTTACAGTTCCTTTTGAACTGAATTAATTGAAGAACACTTTAAGATTAATCAAAAAAACATCTGACATTTTGAGAATGTTTATAGCATTTTGCTCTAGGAACTTACAAAAGCTAGAATAACTTTATTTAAATAAATCAGAATCATCCACGAGTGTTTTGTGGATGAACTGTTTAACTACATACGTTTTCTTGATAAAACTCTTTAGTACATCTTAGATTGTTTTGTACCGTCTCATGTTGTTTCCTGTCATTAGGAGTTTATTCAAAATTGCCAACGCCTTTATCTACCATCCCAACTAAACTGACTCAGACACGAGAACTGCAAAAACCCCTTGGGAAAGTACGGAACGTGTTTTCCTTTCCATGCTGCAGCTATGTGTTTGAAGGTTAAAAGCCTCTCTTATAACTTTACTTTGGGAATTTTTCTATTTTTCCATCGTACTCGTCTTTCTTTATTCAACGTGACAAAATCCCAAATCAGTTGCCAGAAGCCAAACTGGATATTTACATACTGGCATTGCTCTGTTTTATGAACTAAATGTGGCAACCAGTTAAAACTACTGTACAGGAACGACTAAAGTATTGTCCATCTTAAACAATATCATTATCTACCAAATATCATTGTACATTTATGATACAATAAAATCTCAGATGTTTTGAGTGAAATTTTAGGACTCTTGGATTTCTACTGAATTATACAGGCCCTAAAATGTTGTACATGCAATAATAACAATGTCGAGCTTAGCTCTTTCAATCGAATAGGTGATACCACAAATCATCATCGCCATCCCAAAATCCAGGATCAGATTCTCCAAGTTAGTCATCATCAACTGATTGGGCCAGGCCATAACAGCTCTTATCGTCATCATCATTTGTAGCTGCTGCATTCTGGCAGTCACTATAAGGGCATAACTTGGTGCACTCCAACCCAACCTTTTTGCAAGAACACCACATGATCGAGCACCTAGTCTTGCACCGGCACTCAACACACTCGATGAAAGACTGTGGAGTGGGTGGGGGTATCATTCAAGTTGTCTCCAGCTCTTCATCCTCAAGCATCTAGCCATTGCCAACTAGTTTATAAAAAATCCCCTGCATTTACACACTGGCACATTGGTACTGATTGAAAGGTTGCTCTATAAATATGTTGGCCAAGGCTATCGCAAGTAGAAATCTAAGAGTCCTAAAATCTTGCTCCAAACATATTGTATCATAAATGTACATTGATATTCGGTAGATAATGGTATTGTTTTAAGGTGGACAATATTTTAGTCGTTCCTGTACAGTGGTTTTAACTGGTTGCCACATTTAGTTTATAAAGCAGAGCAATGCCAGCATGTAAATATCCAGTTTAGCTTCTGGCAAGTGATTCGGGATTTTGCCACGAACAAAGAAAGACGAGCACGATGGAAAGATAGAAAAATGCCTAAAGTACAGTTATGATAAGAGAGAGAAATATCTGCTTTTAACCTCCAAACACATAGCTGCAGCATGGAAAGGAAAACACGTTCCGTACTTTCCCAAGGGGTTTTCGCAGTTCTCGTGTCGGTTTAGTTGGAGTGGTAGATAAAGGCGTCGGCAATTTCGAATAAACTCCTAATGACAGGAAACAACATGAGACAATACAAAACAATCTAAGATGTACTAAAAAGTTTTATCAAGAAAACGCATATGTTATATGTAGTTAAACAGTTCATCCTCTAAGTAACTTTGCCTAGAAACAAAACGCTCGTGGATGATTTGGACTTATTTAAATAAAGTTATTCTAGCTTTTGTAAGGTCCAACAGCAAAATGCTATAAAAATTCTCAAAACATCAGGGGTTTTTTATTAATTTTAAAGTGTTCTTCAATTAATTCAGTTCAAAAAGAACTGTAGATTGGCTAGAAACCGTGTAAAACTGCCCACAATGCTTCCTGCTTGAAGCTTGTTTGCACAGCGGAATTTGAGAAACTTCATTTAAATACCAGTATAAAACTGCTGAATCTGCTATATATGGCGTATCTTACACCAAGTATGCTGAGATTTCCGGAATCAAAATGGCGTCGATCGATTACGAAATATGTAAATTCATTGAATTTTCGAAGAAGAAATACTCGAAAACTGCAGGTTTCTGAAGGTGGAAACAAGTGAATTTGGACTTTCTATGGTTTATCCTAAATTTCTATCGTGTTTCAAAGTAGTGCCCGATGGGGGGCAACGAAAATCGTTTTCTAAGCGACTTTTCGTGCCAGAGAATACGGCCTACAAGATTGGACGAAATCCCAGTATCAATCAGCAGCAAAAAAGTGGTTTGCCGTTTTAAAACTCATAACTGTGATGTTTTCCCCGCCGTTGCCATTAGCTCTGTCGTTCCTGTCTGTTTTACATAGATCAGGCCTGTCCTACAGCTCAATCAACACGACCCGAAGTGTGCTTTCATCTATCCTTTCGTGGAATGACCATCAAATTCCCTTTGGGCAACTTCCCATAGTCAAACGCTTTATGACAGGTGTGTTTGAATCACGGCCACAGCTACCTCGATATACTTCCACCTGGAATGTCACTGACACTTTAAGACATTTCGTCCCTGACATTTCGTCACAGAAAGACATTTCGTCCGTGACATTGAAAGACGTGTCGCATCGAGTTGCATTCCTTTTATGCCTTCTAAGTGGTCGGCGTTGTCAAACGATAAGCACACTATCCCTTGATAACATGTTTATTGAAGAACGACAGCTCAGCTTTGTTATCACTGAAAAATTGAAGCATACCCGATCAGGTGTTCACCAAAACCACTAGTTTTCAAAGCTTATCCTTCGGACACAAAATTATGTATTGTTGAACACTTACTTGAATATATTAAACGCACATCTACGCTCCGTGGTGAAAATAAACAATTACTGATTAGTTTTATTAAGCCACATAAACCAATCTCCACCGACACCACCTCTCATTGGGTAAAGCAATTTATAACCGCAGCGGGTATTGATACCTCGCAATACAAGAGTCATGGTACTCGAGCAGCTTCCACATCCAATCTGGCATCTCAACATGTTGATTTACGACACATCATGCAGGCAGCCGGATGGTCAAAGGAGGAAACTTTTCAGCGTTTTTACAATTTTGATACTAGTACATTTAATTTTGAGAGTGCCATTAAGGACACATTATCGTAACTTTGTTCATGTAACTATTATAAATGTATTCTCTTATAACCATCATATTCATTTATACGACGATACTATTAAATATGTTACAGGAATGGTTTTCCTGTCGTATTCGGTTATTCCGTTTTAATATTAGTTTAATGTCTGCTCTAAAATCTCCTACAACTACGTAACGACTATAGCTAATGACGTAATAGAATTGGAAATTAAACGAGACTTACCTGTAAGTCGAAGTTTGATTATAATTCTATGAGTCATTAGCGAGGAGTGGAGGAGTTGTAGGCCCAGCCCTCTATAGTACCTATGCCCAAACTCCTCCACTTGACATTAAACCAATATTAATGCACTAAAAGTTGGTTTATTCATGCGCGGTGCTGTCTCTTACAACTCCTCCACTCCTCACTAATGACTCATAGAATTATAATCAAACTTCAACTTACAGGTAAATCTCGTTTAATTTCCAATTTTGAAACAATATTTCATTAACAAGGTGTTATCGCAGTGGCAGTTTAAGGGTAGACAGTCGAGTCACGCGACTAAGGTAAAAATTTAAACAATAGCCCAAGTCAAGGTTTTCTAACTGCGGTCAGTGGGAATTACCAATAAGTTGCTGCCAGCTGCCTGCCATAAGTTGCGTCATCATATTTAAAACAACAGTCCACTTATGAGACTTGTGTATAAACACAGTTTCTGCCCATATTTAATGACAAGGGCTTGTCAAAAAGAAACGCAATAACACTGAGTTCCAATGGCTCTCGAACTACTCCAAAATACTGAAGTTTATATCTCCTCCCCAGCTGCGCTAAGTCATTTCTTTACCCACACGGAATACACATCTTGCGACTACTAGTCTTCATCGAAGCTTCTAAACCGAAGAGCCGTCAAGTACGGATTCGTTCCAAAAGGTAAGATTTTATTAAGCTTATGCACTATCTCTGTTTATTAAAGGGAATGACTTTGTCAGTGAGTAGTGAGAGTAACGTTACTTTTACAATTGATCTATACGACGCCTTCCTATGGAAGAATATGGAAATAATTTCTTTTCAATGCTGGAGAGTAAATGTGATATCTATTTTTGGTTTTTGAAACCGTTTTAAAAACATTGCCCACGACTATTTACTGGACGCAAGGAGAACAACTTAAAGATCTAATCGGTTATCGTGACTCTAGTTTTAGTTGATTAAATCAATGAACTAACAAATTATTTCGCCCAGCATTATACTGTTCAAAAATAATTTCTTACCTTGTTGTATAGTTTCTTGACGTGATAACGTGAAATCATGATGGTAATATTATGTCGGACTTACCGTACAAATGTAATTGTAAAGTTTAAATTCGCCTGAGAAGGTCACGTTTTTGACCAGCTGCAAGAAATCAACTGTTGTTGCGCTTGTCTACACAAACTTTTCCCTTGTAACAAACTCTAATTTCACTGCTGTGGATTTTATCCGTACTCGGTCCATGTTCTTTTTAGCATGAAACACTTAACTTTAAAGAAGTTTTAGGCACAGGAAAAAAAATTTAAACGGAGAAAAGACTTTTCAACGTTTACGTTGCATGGTGAAGGATCTACTATCGATAACACCTTTTAAAAGCAGGCAAATGCAATAATTATTAATCTTCATTTAGCAATTTTTGGTGTAGACGTTTCCTTATTTTGCCTGACCAAGTTACTCTAGCCGCTTCTTGCGAGAAGTTACATGCATTGTCTTTTCAACCAACTAGCAGGTATTATCATTGACTTGTGAAACATTGAGAAGTATTTGAGGCCCGTTCACACAGGCGATTTTTAGTGCGATTTTTCTCCTGTTGAAGGATGTGATATAGAGTTGATAACTAGCAAATATACTTGAGCCAACAATTTTGCTAATACACTAGTCAGTTGATCTGCTCTATTAGATAAGCCAAGACAAGAAAAATGGCAGTAAAAATCGTCCGGGTGAATGGTTCCTAACAATATAGATAAAACTATATTTCAAAACATAACATTTACGAGTTGAACCATTGTTAAATATACACAAGAGGTATTTCTTATACTCCGTGACCGTCTTCATAGTCAAACTAAATCATGTGAACTTATGATTTTTCTTAAACATTAGTATTTGATCTTGTACGACTCTGTTAACTTTTTGGGGGGATCACATTATTTTACTACAGTCTGCTTCGTCTACGCAAATTTAGCAAGTAATTTGTGTACTAAGGTATTTCCTGAATCGTAGATTATGCAAACTTTTCTGTCTTTCATGTCAAGGCATGTTGACTGAAGACATTCAGCGCCAAACAAGCATTTTATATGAGGATTTAGTTGTTTCTCTTTTGTCACATTGTCACATTGTGTTTCTTGTTGTCACATTCATAAAAATTTACACTCCCGCGTAAAACTATAAAGCCCGAATGTTGCACTATCTAGCTCTGCTTCAAGCCACAAACTTTTCCTATGTTCTTTAGTTGTTGCCAAAGCATGCAATTGGGCTGGCGATTTTCGCGCAAAAATGTGTTTAGACCAAAAGCTCTTGTATAATTAAATATTTGGAAGGAAACAGCGCGGGAAAATTAATTTTTTAAGCTATTACCTATAACTTACGCGATGATAAAACCGTACCGGTGTTTTACAGCTCTTAAAAAACCGCTGTTGCTTCTAACTGGCCACCGCTGGCCGCAGTTGACACTGTAGAAGACACTCTCAGTGTAAAGCCAAAACCAAAATTTCAGCAAAATTTATGTTTTACAGGCCGAAAGAAGTTGGTGGCTCCAGAAATATCTGATAAAACGATGAGACTAAGTAATGCTAAAGTTGCACATTTTCCCACTAATATTTGGACACACCTAAGTAAACTACACCTTATACTATCGCTATGAAAACATAATTCAATGTTACGATAGTCTTTGCTGTATCTAAAACTACAAATTCGAATACAAAATTATAGTTTTGGTCATCAGTAATATAGTAAGTCTGAGTAAAAAGTAACTCAAAGTTTTCTGTGGAAAGACAACGAATATTTGCTAGAAAAGTACACATTAATTTTAACCTAACGAAAGGCTTCATTACTTTTTAGTCAAGCATAACAAGACGTGAGTTCAGCTGAAAAGCACTGCAGATGAAATTATCGCAACGTGATCTAAAGTTTACTTTTGATTTCATTATTGTGTTTGAACAGGCGTCAAATTTTACATGTCGATTCTATTATCACATGAGCACCGCTAACCAATGATAAATCGTATCCACATACAGCAGCTATTTGGCATTAAAAACAACACGTCATTATTTGTTGTTTTCTAGTTTTCTTTTCTTATTCATTTTAACTCTTAGAACAAACTCCATATATCCTATAGGGTAATTTCTGAAAAAGATCTGGTGTTCGACCATCCTAGTTTAACGACGAGGATTCACGATCTATATACTGATATACTTTCGTTCACCATTGAAGCAGAATATATATATTCTAGTAGTCAAAGGACTTCACGGATCTATGATCTCAGGCAATAGGCATCGCTGATGAATTACGACAAATTAATTATCGTTCTTTCACTTTTGTACTGTCTTACGAATGCTAAATGCATTTCTAAGCGAAGAAAAAAAAAGTAAACGTGATTAGGCCAACAGATTATTGCAATCCCCTTGCCCGAAGTGCAAGTCTTTTAAAGTGAAATAACAAAACATACGAAATGACAGAACCACTCTTTGCACTACTCAAAGAAAAAGAAAAAACGGTACATTAAATCCGGCAGTAATGCATCATTTGAAATTTAGGTAAAAGATTGGAGTGCTAATAACAGATTCCTGTAAGTCTCCTTGGTCCAAAGAAGGATTTTAAAAACACCTACACATGACACTAATAGTTATATGGCAATACTGAGTAATGAATTTACTCATCCCCAAAATCAATAAGATTTAATTTAAACAAACTTTATCACAAGCAAAGGAAGGTTCATGTACAAACTGAACATATTTTATTCAGTGAATAAAAAACCTTTAAGAAACACCTTTTGAAAAGTGCTGTTTAGTACTCGTTGCTATCTGGTTGCTACGGAAACATTTTAAATCAACAAACCCGAAAACTTTAAAAACAACATTCAAGAAGTCAATTTTTTTGTTAATCTATTAGATAATACAGGTGTAAACATTATAGGAGATTTTACCGTAATGCAAGGCTTAAAAAAACTCCACATGCCAAAGCTTCAACATCACACACAAGATACATCCGGATCTCGATTCCCCACATTAGCACGCTACATTTTTGCGAAAGCTTGCCCGTATGCTCGCTCTATTCTTTTATTACCTCCATGGTCCTGTCATTCAATTTAAAATTTTTTCTTGGATTGATTGCCGGGGTTCTTTTTACGGCATGGAAGCTAAGTTTTGAGCACTGGTCCGAGATCTGAGGCTCTGAAGCGTGAGCGAAAGTACCGGAGCCTGTGCCGAAAATTGGATAAACATAACTGACACATATTACATTACACAAAAGGTTGTAAAATTGGTTCTATTCAACTGATTTTCTTCAAAATTTCACTGTGCATAGTAAAATAAACCCTCGTTACTCCTAGCTAAAGATAGAGAGTATAGACAGTAGAAATTCGAGGTATTGTAAAGAAAATCTATCGTAAAGGAAAATTCGGGTAGATAAATTTGAGAACTTTTCTTGAAATATGATATTTCCGAGTTTCTTTTTGCTGTAACGGTCGCTACGTTTAGTTTACGAGAGCAAAACTTTTGTCAATTTGTAGCTTTGGTTTTCATTGTTGTCAAAAATTTCCTATGCGCATGACTCAAGCTATTTGCATGCAAAAGTTTCCAACGAGTACGTCGATATTTAGTTTCGCTGTCGCCAATGATGCAGCAATTCTGGCACGTGTCAAATTTTTAATCTTGCTATTACAACGCTGTTTTGTGAATAAAATTGAACTTTTTTGAGTGAAGTTTCATTGCAAGAAGAATTACAAAAACACGTCTGTGAGTACTGGGAGAATCGGGGAAGACCTGAAGTGTCCGCCAAGTAACATATATTATTACAAGATTGAGTTTAGTAGTTGATTACATTGTTTTCACTGACAAAATATGGGTCGAGTAATAGGTTTAGTTTGTTTCATTTTATAATGCACTTCTTTTGTCAAATAATGTAACTGAAAAAAAACCCAATAAAAAGCGCAAAGAAAAGAACCAAAGTTCAAGGTTCTTCTTAGTAATTTCTTTCGTTTGTTGACAAAAAAATGACTGGGTGACTTTGCAGTTTTTTGCTTCGGTTTCCCCCTTCGCTTAGTCGTTTCAGTGATTACTATAGTTCACTGAATTACCATCGCAATGGACATTATGTATACAAAAGCAAGGCATCATGGTAGTTTGGTCACCTCTTTTGACTGTTGCATAAGGGTGACTGTTCACTTGTTGTGGGAATTTGTAAAAAGTGATGGAAATTACTGAGTAGTATTCTAACTAAGATTTTGATTAAGCCTTTATACATTGCCTGAGGTTTCGTTTCTGTCATTTAGTCTTGCAGAACTTCTGCAAGCTTGAGATATTGAGTATTCAACACGGCGAACACAGTTTGTAACCTCAAGTATGCCTTTGCACGACTGTATACAAGTACACATTTCAACATTCTGCTCATTTACACAGCGATTGACAATAATTGCATCCTAAAAGGGTCATTTCAATACACCAAAGCACGAGATGAGTTAGTAAGTTATTGTTGGCATTCGAAGACAATATGGTTCCTGAAGCCTTGATGCCAAAGTCTAGCGAGGCAATAAAACTATCATGATGCTTGACTTTCATATTGTCCATTGGTGATCTTTACGTGCGTTTCAATCTGCGATGCGTTTGCCTTCACTTTTGCTTTCAAAGACGTTTTGCAGTTGGTATATAGAGCTTAATGTCCAGCCTTTCTTAGGCCGGCTTCATTGTTCGCTAAGCTCCGAAATCAAATAGCTATTTAAGCCAAAGTTTTGCTGTGTTTTTATAACGTCGGAAACTTTTTTGACAATGTTGGCTTCAGCCAGTTGAAGTATTAAATTGCAAACCTTGATTAAAACAAGTGAGCGCACACAACTACAACAACTAATGCAGTTTCTAAAAATTTTCCGGGGTGACGCAAGTTGCGCGTTAAACAACCTGCCCCACTACTCATTCTCAGATGCTTCACATCAATGTCTAGAAGATGCAGATCCTCTACTTTGTGTAGTCACTCGGTTTCGGTTGACTTAATTTGCAAATTATGTATCCAAGTCTGTTCTTATAAGTAAACTGTATATCAAGAAGTGCTTAAAGGACAATTTTCAGATCTGACCATTGGCTATAGCGTCGAAACTGTCTCTTTTTTGTCATTGTCAAACATTCGTTTACTTTTTTTTTCAAGATATTTCATCATACAGCAAGAACATCCTCGAAAATGACCAGATCATTTCTTGTTGTTACTAAGATTCTTCCTGAATTTTTTGCCATTTTATTTTTGGTGGAAAACGTTGTTGCTGCTGATCAGGATTTTCTGTTTTGTGATAAACGATGGAATGACCGTGGAAAAGAAATGAGAGATTTGCAGCAACGATGCTTTGAAAATCCAAGGAAGGTCAAGTGCGACTCATGGTCTAGATCTCAACGATGCTCTAGTATTCAGATAAAACCCAACTGCAAACAGTATTACAAGGCAGAAAAAGAGTATTTGAAGGAAAGAATTGCTAAGCACAAGAATATGTGCTTCGTTGAAGGTAATATATTACTTTGTCTAAACTTATAAGTTTCCAAACTCAAAAAATGAGCCTTATGTCCGTACTGACGCTATTATCTACAAGCTTACTGTTTTACCGAAGTCATGAGGAAAAGTTGCAGGTGGTCGTGTAAATCGGCGTTTACCTAAGATCTGGAGATATTATCATCTTGTTTTGTTGACTGTTTTGTCATCCAATCCTAGTTTGCCGTGCGAGCCAGGTGTCCATTTCCAGCACAACTGTAACAGATTAGAAACTACCAAAGAATGTTTACACTTACTTCATTCTGGGCTATAAAAACTCTAAGTGCTACAATTTTGCGAAAATCTTGTTTTGACGATTAAATATTGCAGCTACATAGAAACACACACATGTCAATTTACATTAGCTGCAGATAACACCTGAATTTCAGGAGTTGAATTATTGCGTTCATCTAGTGACCAACAATGCGTGGAATTATCTTCATGACAATATTCCTGTACTGAACAATTTTAAGAGTATTCTTTAGCCGTCCTGGCAATCAGAAAAACTCAAATTAACATTTTAACTGCATTTTGTAAATGAAATTTCAAAAGCTAGAATAGATTTTAATTCTATGTTAATCTTGGACAATTTTCGTAGTTGAATTTGAGCTGAAAAGGCTCACATTGCGGTGGATTTCAAATAGCTTTTGTGGAACTTTTCCAAACTTCGTTGCGAGATTTCGAAGGTCATTGCTAATTTGCAAATGTCTCAAAGACGTTTGTTTGAATTAATGAAATTCAAAACAAAATAGGAAATTTTCTGCAGCCAGGCGGGCGATTTCAACCACAATCAAGTAGGAAATTTTAGGAAAACAAAATTTTCTCTTGCACAAATACGATAGTATAGCATAAAGGGAAAATCTTGTTTAATTCTAAAATGAACTCGAAGTTTGATTCGAATTCTACTAGTCATCTCTCAGGAACGAACGAGTCATGTGAACAGCGCCGCATGTGCTTGCAAGTAGAGTGAAAATACGGGTTCTGGCACATTCCATCCTGATGACGTCATCAGTCTGGTCTTGTTTAAGCATGTTGTCGGTTTTGTCCAAACATATCACAACCTAATTTGCATATCGTTCCGCATGACTGCACAAAATAATTCAGTGTATATAAGTAAGAAGAAGACATGCAAGACCAAGACTCAAAAATGACCTTAAAATCGAAATTCAGTAAAAATCAAGACTTTGAAGAACTGATTTCTCAATCAAAAAATCTCTCAGAAAATAAAATGACCTCACAAAACCAAAACAAAGATTATTCAGAGCCTGGAGATTCTCCCCAAGAAATAATAAAATACAAACCATTTTATAGGGCTAATGAGAAAACAGTTTATAAACCTTCTTATGGGAAAGATGAAATTATTTTTAAACCTTTCACAAGAAACGAACTGTCAGTTGAGTATCTTATTGACTCGAAACCAGGCAAAAAACCTCTCAAACCAAGTATAGCACCAGAACCAGAAGAAGTACCTTCAAAATTTTAGAAAAAAACGTGTACTATGCCAATAGAGTGGTTTCAAGAAGAATATGCTATTGACTGGTGTCACATGTGTCTTTGTATGGAGTTTTATGAATATGAATATGATAGAGTATGTAAAAGCTGCTTTTGCACTAAAAAGAAATTAAAGTTTGATTTTAGTTACAATGACACAGACAGAGTTGTACAACAATCAAAACAAGACAAAGAACGGAATATAAAATAGAAGTACATTATTGGTTTCTATGAACTTATAGATGAGTATGCGTAAAAAAAACCAATTCAAGTAGGTAAAATTAAAGACTTTGATATATACATTGTAGATAATGATTTTTGGAATAAAACGCCGTCTATGATTTTTGAGGATCCAAAAATAGAAAAAACGTGTAGTATGTTAAACTTCATTCATAGCAGACTAATTCTTAAGAAGAAACACTTTATTAATGGCCATGTTGTAAACTCCAGTGGAGAAAATCTAATTAATGATTTAAGAAGTGATTTTTCCGATTTAGATGAAAAAATGTGGAATATGTTTCTTAATCTACAGCTTTATAGAATACGTGACTACATTAAGAGACATGAAATTAGTGTTTAAAAAGATCTTACTGAGGAAATAGAAAGAAAAGATGATCAATTAGACAAGGAGATATTTAAAGTGTTTATGAAAAAATAATACTATACAAAATATAAACAAAAATACATGTTTTACCTATTATTAAATAAATTTAAATTTTTCGCACTCATTAGTTTGTTTTCAGTTTAAAAATTTTCATCAGATGAGTTTATAGACATTACATTGAATGGTGGAATAACTATAACTAAGGAATGGAAAAAGAAAACAAGCATAAAATATCAAAACTTGCAAAAAGAGACAAATAAAATTATTGGGAAACTACGAGCCAACGGTCACTTTTTTAACAGTTAACAGTTCAGTCATGGAATTCATAACAAAGACAAATTCGGATAAAAAACAGCAAGACGATGAGTATGATCAAGAACTAAAGCGTAAGAAAAGAACGTTAAAAGATCCAGAGACTGAGAAAGAAAAAATTAAGAATAACTTTATTGAGCTGATTGCGTTTAACATAAATGGCGGTTCTTTAGCACAAGCGAAGCGATTTTATAAAGAGATGACTGGAGAGATGTCACAAAACAAACTTTGTGATAGACATTTTAATGAGACTAAAAGTATACTCGAACAAGAGTGTATACTAGACAAAGACGAGCTCGATATACTGTATAGTCCATTAGTAGAGCCGTGAACAGAACTAGGATCTACAGAAAAAATTTATAAATGTATATTCGGAGGAGTTACTGGTCAAGTTATACAGGAAGACAGTGAAGTATTTAATAAATGGAACCAACAATACTTGAAGAACTCTTAAGACTTTCAGACACAAAAGAAATTAAATACACACAAGCCTACATCAAGAAAGCATCTGAGAAAACGCTTGAAAAAATATACAACGATTATCAACGCACACAACTAGTCGAAACTAATGAAATGTTGACAGACGATATCATTGGAAAGTTCTCGGAGCTTATGCATCATCTTGAACTCGTTCATAGTTCCACAAACTTTGGTAAAGAACTTGCAGAGAATAAACCATTTAGACATGACGTAAAACTTATTCTAGAATGCGTCACGCCTGGATTCCTCTAGTCGGTGTTTTAACAGGCGGAATCATGGTGGGAAAACACATCGTTAGTAGGAGAACCGATGAACAGAAATTTAATGAAACAATAAATAAAGAAGAATGTCAAGAATCACAAACAACACAAACGGAAAAGCAGAAGACGTCGGACTCATAAAAGAGCTGTCAAACAAGTCGAAAGAGTTTAGACCTCACAAAGCTGAAACCAAAAAAGATCCGTTTAATATGATCATTGTTGGTTCTACTTGTTGTGGAAAAACTCATTATTTGCTTAATCTTATTGAACAAGAGTACATGGGACACTTTGATTATATTTTTTTAATTTGCCCAACTTAAGAGTGGAATGAGACCTATCAAAATTGGAAATATGACAGCGATAAAAATTTTATTGTTTTTATCTTGTGAACACTGCGATGTAGAAGCTTTCTTAAAATTAATTGTAGACTTTTCAAAGGGAACAAATTTTCTTATTATTCTAGACGACTGTGCTTCAGGGAAATTTGTAAAAAATAGAACTTCTGAACTAGTAAACCTTGCGTTCTCAGCAAGACATTTTGGCATTAGTACTATTGTGATTACCCGGCCACTTACGTCCATTGCAAAACCCTATAGAGCAAGCATCTCAAGAGTCGCTTCGTTCTACAGTGATAATAAGCATGACATGGACATTGTTTTTGAAGAATTTTTAGGAAACGTTTCAAAAGAAGAGAAACAAGGTATTCTTCCCAAGTTAAAAACCAAACGGTTTTGTAAGCTTGACAAGTCTGTGAGATATCCATATCATTACATGGTTGACTAAATTTTAATGACAGTTTTTTAAATCTAATTAGTCTAATTAGTTATTTATTCTCAGTAGTATACACTATCAATGATCTTATTTTTGAAATTAACCAGCCCATCACTAATGATAAATATATTACGATGAACATTTGCTGACGTTGCTTTTTTAACGATTTCAAGTAGGACTACATTTTGAGTATTAACTAGTTTTTTCCCAGAGCCAACAAAGTTCTTATCACTTATCATTCTTAGGTCAACGACTAATGCAAATTTGTCTTTAAAGAACTTTCTAATCGTCATACTCTTAAGATCTTGATTTCCAAAGAATCTTACCGCTTCAGGATTCAAGTCCTCTTTTTGAATTCCCTGACTATAAACTTGCTTAGGCACTCCTTCAATAGTGATTTCAACCGATTCTATATTAGGATACACGTATTCCTCGCTGTCTGTAACGGTTTTGCTTTTAAATAGCATGGCAATCACCGCTGTACTTTTTCTTGGAAGATTAACAGTCTCATTAACAAGAGTACTAGCCTTGTCTCACTCTAGAGTTTTCATCAAAGTAACATGCTCAAAACTCAGACTTCTACCAACATCATATCCAGACAAAGCTTGGTTTGCCAAAGCTACATTCTCAATCGTTTCATATTCGAGCTCGATGTTTTCTAGAGTGTATCCTTCAACACTTTCTCCATTCTTTTCCACCATTATTTTCTTTGCCTCGGGTAATGTGATTTTAAATTGAAAATTATGTATCATCTCATAAGGCGCTAGTAGTCCATGATCTCCGATAATTTTATTCAGCCTAATTTTTTGTTTTGTTCCATGGATCGTTTGCATTAATGCATCTGAGACCTTTTGATCATTTCCAGTCTTTGCTCCGTCGTCAGAACCCGAAATTAATTTTCTTGTGTTCTCATTAGCAATTCCATAGTCTACGAGTTCATCTCGAACACACTCAGGCAACCACAAGTCTTTGTATACTTCAAGTTTACTTTGCCCATTGTTATCATAAACTTTTTCACCTCCGACACTTACTGCCAGTCTTTCTACAAGTAGTTTTCCTAGATTATTGAGAAACCAACACTTTTCATTTTTGTTTTTAAAGTCAAACTTCAAGTTTAAACTATCAAGAACTAAACAAGTATCAGGTTTCAACTTTGGAATGTTGACGTAGATTTCTTCTCCAAGATTCGCCTTGTTTGGATTAAACGTAATGTTGTGTCTTGTTCTAGTGCCTTTGATGTCACTAATTTTGAGTTTTCTAAAACCGGGTAATAACTGTTCCATTTATTTCATAATTACCTATCTTTCTGTCCACGTTTTGTTTTGTACATGTCATACACAAACCAAGTTAATGCTAATGCTAATACCCAAAGATTGTTAGCCAAGAAACTTAATCCTTTTGATCCCCAATTTAGAGCTGTGCTCAGCAAGTTTAAGACAACACCTGCGATTGGACCTAATTCTTTTGCTATTTTTGCAAGAGCTTTTCCAAAAGCACTTGTAGCATGGCTCCTTTTTGAATAACAGTTCTTTCACAGATGATTACCGAAGTAATTATTCCTCCAATTGCTATGACAAAACCCCTTAAAGCGACCATATTTTTCTTAGCCCACTCCTTTAACCTTCTAAAACGTTCAATGTCTAAAATTTGCTGCTCTTTAGTTTCTTCTTGGCTTCTCTGGCTTATTGCTCTATTCAGGGCTTCTCTTAGACCAACAGCTCTTTCTTTTAATTCTATAAACTCTTCTGGATTACTAGTTGCGTCTCTTTGATCTATTGTTTCATTCAGCAATTTTCCATAATGATCAGCTTGTATTTGTAATGCTCCTTCGTCGCCAAGACCCCACACGTGGTCTCTGTTGGATTCAACACACCTTGAAGTTCTCTATTCTCTTGAGGACTTAATCCTTCAAAGTAAGACATGTCAGCTGCGGTGTCAACAAGACTGTCCAAATCATACTCAGCTCTCCATTCTTGGACCATTAAGTTTACTTCTTCTTTAAATTGTTTTTTTGCTCTTTTACGTATTCGAACTTTACACCTGTGTTGTATTCCAGTTTGTTTTCATTTCTCCTTATAATAATTTGGGGTTTTCCCCTTTCATTATTCTTGAGTAGAGGCTTATAGCTTATGTGGTTTTTATCTGTAGTACCGATATTAAGTCTCAATTCCATTTCTCTAGCCGTACCTGTGAATCTAAATCCTGGATTAGTTTGTTCTATAAATTGTTCAACCGCGTTTGTAGCACGATTTTCAGGTCTTGATGTCTCATAACTCTGATTGATAAATGATGTTTCTTCTGTGATGGCGTTGTCAAGTACCGAGCGAGTCTTCAAGTTCTTGGTCAGGGGTCTTAAACGTTTCTTCTTTTTCCTCAGGCTGATTGTCTATGTCTAGTTCTTTAAATTCAACATTTTCCATTTATTTAATAGACGTTAATTTCTCTGTTACGATGTCGCTTGTTTTAATCAACGAATGATGTCTTTTATCATAGCCCAACCATTTTACCAACACTTTATCACCCCGAGTTTTTAGTATCTTTTCAACTTTGAATACATTATCTTGATTATCCACAGGACTAAGTTCTTGCTCGTAAAACTTGCCAAGAATAGGCTCGCCTTCGGTATCTTCAATTTCATACGTATTAGGATCTCCTTTGAAAACCTTACTGATTTTGGAGATTTCTTTCATAAAGTTAGCTTCATAACCTTTTTCAAACACGTTCTTGTATTTACTAACTTTGAATTGCTCTCCTATTCTAAATTTGGGCACAAGGCATTCCCCAGTCCAACTTCCATACAACGTCAACCAAAGTTGATCTTGGTTCTTTTTGTCTACGTCAACAGGTTTCATGAGTATTGCGCTGTGCTTTGTATGATTGTAGTTGTAGACAAGCTTTGGTAGAATGTCTACCCATTTGTAGTTTCCTTTCTAGTAGAAGTATTTCCACATCATAGACTTTAGCGTTCTGTTGAATCTTTCTACCAAAGCAACTTTTCTCTCAGAATAGGTTGAAAAATACTCAACCTTATGTTTAGCAAGCAAGTCTCTTACACCTATGTTGTAAAACTCTTTTCCTTCATCAAACTGCACGACGCCTGGGTATTTTCCAAACCTAGACTTGGACTCAGAAAGTACTTCTTCTACAGCTTTTGTCATGTTTTTAGTGTCTTTGCGATACACAGGAACGGAAAAACCATACCCACTCAGTATTTCTACACAAACGAGGATCCATCAAAGCCTTTTGTTAGAATGACTTAATTTACTCATGTCAACCAAGTCCATTTGCACCTGATCAGCCAAGTTATTAACATACGTTTTTGAAGTTTATTACTTTTTTACAACGCGTTTGTACCTTGTAAAAGTGTCTTGTTTCTTAAGCCAGTCTCGTATTTCTTTTCGGGAAACCCCAAGTCTTTGTCTTGTACCTGTCGGTATAATCGTTCTGAGAAATCACTTTTTCAATTCAATTTCAATTCAATTCGAGAAATCAATTTTTCAAAGTCTTGATTTTGACTGAATTTCGATTTTAGGGTCATTTTTGAGTTTTGGTTTTGTGAGGTCGTATTTTCTGAGAGATTTTTTGATTGAGAAATCAATTCTTCAAAGTCTTGACTTTTACTGAATTTCGATTTTAAGGTCATTTTTGAGGCTTGGTCTCACATGTCTTCTTCTTACTTATACTGAATATTACTTATGCTGAATTATTTTGTGCAGTCATGCGGAACGATATGCAAATTAGGTTGTGACATGTTCGGACAAAACCGATAACATGCTTAAACAATACCAGACTGATGACTTCATCAGAATGGAAAGTGAAAGAACCCGTATTCTCACTCTACTCTTGCAGATCAGTCTTTAACGTTAGCAGTTGTATGATCAATAGAGCGATGAGTCATGGAAGGGACGGTTATATAATACCTCGGCATGTGATTCCTTCGTGCGTGACTGATGTTTGTAGAATTCCAATCAAACTTCTGCTTCCAGGTATGTGCCGTTTAATTTGGAATTCTACCCCGTCGTCAGTCACGTCACTACAGAGTCACATGAGATTTCGAAGTCTTGGTACTGCAAAATTATATCAGTGAAGACGACAATATGCAAGTAAAATTAGTGTATTTCTCAAATGTGACTAGTAACTAAATCAATGTTCTACTACAGTACTGGTAAATAATATCGTACGAAAATTTTTAGTGTTAATATGTTTTTCAGAGTACTTAGTGGAGTGTATTAGGAATCAATTAATTATGCTATATTATGTAAATTGGTTAGTACAATAAATTAGATAGTATAAAAAGTAAGTACATTCGAATTCCTAACAAAGGCATTCTAACATTGATTTGAGAGGTGGACATGATACATTATATTGGTGATGAGAATGGCTGAAAGCGTATTACCTTCTCCTGTAAAGTTCAATATCGAGGCAACAGATGCCTATGTGGAATGGAAAGCATGGATAGAGTCTTTTTACATCTATGCTACCGCTCTAGATCTGGCAAAGAAACAGGAGGCGGTCCAAACAGCAAGGATGTTGCATTGCTTAGGACCACCGGTACAAAAAAACTTTAGAATACTGTCGGAAAGAAAGAGAGTTTTACAGAGGCAGTCATGGCTTTTGAAGGCTATTTGGCACTGAAAAGAAATACTGTTGTTGAAAGAAACAATTTTCGTAGTCGAAAATAAAATGCTGAAGAGCCAATTGATGCGTAACTAGTTACGTTAAGAGAATTGGCAAAAACTTGTGAATTCAGGACACTGGAAGACAAGATTTTAAGGCATCAGATTGTAGAGAAACGCTACTCAGAGAAGTTAAACGAAAGACTCTTAGTGCAAGAAGAGTAGGATCTGAACAGGGCCCTTAGAATAGCAAGAAGCAGCGAAAGTGCCACAAAAGAAGCGCAAATCCTGGCTGGTCATGAAACAAAAACCAGGTCAGTAGCATTGATCGGTTGAATAACCCCGACAAAAAACGTGGAATTACAATAGCACTGATTTTAAGTACAACAGGTGTGATGGCGTTGGCCATAGGCCAGCTGATTGTCGTACCCAAATTGTTAAATGTAATAACTGCGAATAAGTGGAACATTTCGCTTGTGTATGTCGCTTAAAGGCGGGATCTCGATAGTCGAATGAGTCACAAAGACCTCGAGTTAAAAGAAGAATAAAATGCAGAAAAACTTCCGTAGATTTCCACGCCAAGATGCAAAGAGCAATGGGTCATATGATAACAGCTAGTTGGAAGATGAGTAGTCAGTAAAAGACGGTTCTGGCACATTCCTTAAGTAATTTATACTTTGGCGCCATTTTGAATTCTTAATTAGCTTACCACCCACCCCCAAAAATAAAGTGGGAGTAGTATAGAGAGCGGTGATTCTCCCCCACTTTTTTTAAACGCCCCCCAAAAACGTAATACAAAAATATACAAATTTTTTCTCCAATCACCCGATTCATTTTTTTCTGAATTTTAGGGTGGTCTTTTTTATGAAAAATTAGTATATTTTTCTATTACGAATTTTCCAATTTACCCCCCACCCCCCTTAATTTATGCAT